>JAAXCT010000947.1:0-278869 GCA_012490785.1 Eragrostis nindensis
CCCCACGCGACACTGTTGGCGATTTCTAGCATACCATTTATATGCCAACTGCGCCTTATTTAGAGCATAAATGTATCATTATAGGCCATTAACCCTTGATAATAGCACCATATTTGTATATATGTCGTTCTGGAGCTTTATTACAGAAGAAACAGATGAAGAGGACGACATTCTGGACATTGTGGCTGATCTGGACCTGAAGAGAAGAGAACCAGCAGAAAAGGCCCACTGTGCCGATCGGCACAGACATGTGCCGACCGGCACATGGGACCCCAAGGCCAACGAAGCTGGCCCACCATTCAGTTTATTCTAGAAGGAAGTTATCCGAATCAATCTCGAGAGATATTCATCATGAAGATAAAAGATACTCGAAGATTTGAAAGAGCAACACAAGACTTGATCTCGAAGAAAACTGATGGAAGGCCCACATGGAAGCTACCTAGGACTTCGGAACCGACTTAGGGAGGAAACCGAGCTGGACACGAGGTGTGCCGATCGGCACAAAATCGGCACAAGGACTCTTTCCCGAGAATCCTTTCCTTCCTGATGTACAGCCCTATATAAACTTGTAAAAGCCCTAGGGTTTCGGGATCCGCCGCCAGAGGGAGGGACAACAGCTAGTAAGTTTAGAGCCACCGGGGCTTTGCCCCGTTCTTCATGTTCTCTAGTTGTTGATCAAGAACCATTGGTGCTAAAGAGGTGATCCATCAAGGTAGGCCTACTAGATGGTGATGTATCTTGCACTATGTATTATCGAAGTATGGTTGAATATGTGGATGAATGGTTTTGATTATTGATTGCCTGGATTTTATGGTCTTTACATGTGCTTGTTCCTACGCTTAGTGACGACTAGTATTAGATGTTATCTTGATTGTGGTGGCATAAAGAAGTGACAAGATTCGTTTCTCTCACTATCTCCATCGTGGTTAAGGTAGCATTGGGATCTTGTAATGCGCCATATTTGCACGTTGCCTCTGTACCTCCACAGCCGCTAATGCATACGCGATGATCCTTGAGATGATGTGTAGAGTAGGAAGAGGTCACCGATAAGGCGAATTGGTCGTGACAGGGCATCCGGGAAAGGGGCTTCGACCTACCGATCTTCGGTTATCAATAATTGAGTAATCCCGTTTATGATGCTATTTGATTAAGCTTTTTGGTTACGATCTCAACTAGCAGACTTGGCTAACTTACCCCATGACCTAATCTGTTCCTAGGCTCTTCAGACAACACTTCGGACAACTCACCATGGTGCCGACCGGCACATCCCCTGTGCCGATCGGCACAACACCCCGTTTTCCTGAAACCCACGCTCACGCTCACTAGAAAGCTTGGCTAACTCTTTTACTGATGATTTTGCTTAATTCCCATTGGTCCTTGTGGTTCGATTAAACCTTGGAATACTCTTCTAGGGGAAAAAGACTACAACTGTACACCGTGCTCTTGCGGTATATAAGTGGGTGCGTAGATACGACCAACAAGCTTCTTTTTCTGGCGCCGTTGCCGGGGACCTTGTTCGAATTAGGCATTGTTTGAAGTTTGAGAAATTGGTCGCTGTGCCGACCGGCACACCTGTGTGCCGACCGGCACAGAGCTTTCTTTCTTTGATTTCTCTGTCTTTTCCAGTATATATGTCCTGTTTCATTTAACAGACAGGTATGGACGGCGCTAAGTCGAATAAACCCTTTAATTACCTCGATGATCCAGAGATTCTCTTTCGCAAGCGTAAGGCGGAAAAGAGAAGCAAGTCAGTGGGAGACATAGAAGACAACAGCGAGCCACTCAGCCCGAAGGCATTGTTTGCAGCTTTGAAGAAGATAAGGAAGAAGAAGTTCCTGAAGTAGAAGACATGGGAGACGCAACACCAATTGCTAATCGTCTCAAGCCTGCCTTGGACAATGTCACCAAGACTGAATTCACTGCACAAGCTCGACCCTTCGGCTGGAGCGTTACATGTCCTTGGTTGGTCAGCAACCGTTCACAGGTTCTGAAGATCCTAATATGCATTTGCAACATTTTCATGAAATCTGCGGTACCTTTCAATTGGAACATATGAATGACAATGAAGCCAAGGTGCGATTGTTCCCTTATCTCTTATTGGGCGTCCTAAGCAGTGGTACCATGGGCTACCTACCGCGACCAAGATTAGTTGGGACTACTTTCTGCAGAATTTTGGCAAAAGTACTTCCCTCCAGGCAAGACTCAAGCTTTGAAGAACAAGATCCTTGGATTCACTCAACTTGCTGATGAGAGCGTTGGAGAAGCATGGAATCGATTCAATGAGTACAAGGATGCTTGTCCGCACAATGGTCTTGCTGAATGGGAGCTAGTGGAAAGGTTCTACACGGGTTTGAATCTTTTGTCCCGACAACACTTAGATGCTTCGGCTGGAGGATCGTTTTTGGACAAGACACCCGCTCAAGCCACGGCCTTGATCAAGAAAATAGAGCAAAACCAATCATGGGTTGGTGAGAGAGAAAGTAGAAGCCTTCAACCTTCCACGGGAAAAATAAAGAGTGTGGTGGAAAGAGCTTATGATGAGTTGCTTATGGACAAGCTTGACACCATACAAAGGAGATTGGACAAGATTGATCATATTCCCAAGGAAGAGACCGTCAAGCTAGCGGAAGCCCGTTCCACATGTGAAGAATGTGGAGAACTTGGTCATGTGAGCAAGGATTGCCCCGAGGATGTGAAGATGCTCAATTATGTCAAGAGTCAAGGATGGAAGACTCCATATCAGCAACAAAGGAGTAGCTTCACCCATCGTCGTCTATGCAAAATGCCATCCCTCTTCGTATTCAATGCCAAGAGTTCTTTCAAGCTCAAGAGAAGGTTAACAAGGACACTCAAGCTAAATTCAAGGAAGTTGATCGTGTGCTTGAAACAATCAATGACAAGGTCATCGAAGTGGGGAGTTCTAATCAGCAAAATCTCCAATTCATGAAGATGATGGAGAGAAACAAATGGCGCAATTGGCGGAGTCGGTAAAAGGCGAGAAAGGAGCTCTTCCTGGTAATACCCGCTCTGCAGAACAGCTGAAATCCATCGAGACGAGGTCTGGGAAGCAAACTGAAGATCCAAAGTTCGCAGCTGGGGCAAGACGACCTCGTGCCGACCGGCACGACACAGGTGCCGATCGGCACGCTACAGTTGATGGTGCCGACCAGCACGATGATGGTGCCGATCGGCACAGTGAAGAAATTGACCTCTCGGGTCTGAAGAAGGGAACTGAGAACAAGGAACATGGTCCTGCTACCTTTCTGGATACGCAGCTGTTGACCAAGACAGAAAGAATTCGACATCATGATGAGCAATTCTCCAGGTTGTCGATATATGAAGAAGTTATATATCAATGTCCCGTTCCTTGATGCTCTTCAAGTGCCCACCTATGCTAAGTACATAAAGGATATTATGCAAAGCAAGAAGTCCTTAGCATCGGAAGAAGTAGTGAAGATGACAAGAGAGTGCACTGCAGCTATTAATGACATTACACCAGAAAAGAAGCCCGACCCGGATCTCCTAGTATCCGGTGTTTGATTGGAGCTCAAGTCTTTGAAGGGGCTTTATGCGATCTTGGAGCAAGTGTAAGTGTCATGCCTCGCTATGTCTTTACAAGTTTGAATTTGCCAGAGTTGGAGCCTACGGCCATGTGTTTGGAGTTGGCCGATCAATCGGTTCGCTATCCCGATGGAATTGCTGAAGATGTGCCTGTCCAAATTGGTGATCATATAGTTCCTGTGGATTTCATTGTGCTTGATATGGATAGAAGGACAAGGACTTCATTGATTTTGGGCCGGCCATTCTTGAGGACAGCGAAGGCGAACATTGATGTGGGGAGTGGAAAGATAAGTTTCGACATAAGTGGAGCCTCCTACACATTCAATTTTCGCCCCAAAGGAGAAGAAGGCCGTGCGGCATCCAAGTGGGTTGAGAAATACAAGTCTCCGCACCATAAAGCAATCGAGGGTAATTGGAGGAAGGATATGTCCTATCATTGAAGGAGAAGAGACATGAGAAACTTGTAGTGTCGCAACTTTTTCCCGTAGAGCGACGCTAAGGAAGTGATTCATGCGGGGAGGTCAAGCTCTATGACCTTTTTAAAACTAAGAGCGCTTTTGGGAGGCAACCCAATTTTCGGGAGCGAGTCGTAGGGTGAGTCTTTGTGTGTTAGTGCTTTCGGGAGGGCAACCCGTAAATTAGAAATTTAGTGCTAACCGGGAGGGCAAACCGGCCTTTAAATTGTTTGCTTGTAATCAACAATAATGCTCCCGGAATAAAATTTGTTAGTCCAAGTGTTTGTTTAACTTTTGTGTGAACACCTGCGCTGTCTGTTTACTTCCTGCAGTTTTGTTTTTGTATTTTGCTTGTTGGCTAACAGCGCAGGAAGAAAAGAAACAAAAAGAGGAAAATTCTGGAAGGTGCCGACCGGCACAGCTGTGCCGATCGGCACAGGTACAAGCACGCCAAGTCGTGCTCTGTAAGTTACCCTGAACTGAAGATGAAAATTAATAAGGGGTAAAGTGGAGAAAATATGCGGAATATTTGATGAAGAAAATTCGGAAGGTAAGTGCAACAATTGTTCCGAGAATATTTCCGTGCTTTTGGTATTTTTCTGTGTCGCAGGAATATGGTGGATGAGCCTTGCGAAGGAAGGAGGCACTGGCGGAAATTGGGCACAGTTGCCGACCGGCACAGCGGCGTGCCGATCGGCACAGCTAGGAAACGCCACCTCCAAGAATATCGATGCTACAGAAAGTCTGACATCCGCGAAGAAAATTCAAAATTTTGGGCAACAAAAGCAACGAAGTTTGAAACGGGCGCGAACTTCACAGTGCCGACCGGCACGGTCGTGTGCCGACCGGCACTGCATCCAGGAATTCAAAATTCTGTCATCAAATCTGCGCACATTGGAAGTAGGAGAGCCACTGACACCCATGCAGCTGCCGAGCACAGGGGGACACCGAGCACCCAGCCTCGGGATGGAGCAAAGGTGCCGACCGGCACGGCCACCGTGGCGATCGGCACCATCTGAAAAATTCGAATTTCGAACGTGCTCCCCTGTCTCCCGACATGCGACACTGTATCAAGCATGGGGAAGAGGAAAAGAAGCTGCTGAAGCCGAGAGGTACGTGCGAATCTGTGCAAATTTAAACCGTGCCGACCGGCGCGGGCACCGTGCCAATCGGCACAGCGTTGGGAAAGCTAATCTTTTGCAGGTGCGCCCCTGTTCCCGACATCCGACACTGTAAAGTCATGGGGAAGAGGAAAAGAAGGCGTGGCAGCCGAGGCACGACGGAATCCGCGAAATTTTGAATCGTGCCGACCGGCACGGCTCTGTGCCGACCGGCACGCGCGGGGAATTTGAACCGGCGGTTCCTTCCCTTGGACGCCATGGAGAGCTATAAGAAGGGGCATCACCTCCCCCATTTTCGCCACAACTCCCTGGTAACCCTCTCCACTCCTCCACTTCCTCCATTTGCGCGATTCGTTTCCATTCTTTCGCAGGAAATGAAGGGATTTAGTTCCACGCTCAAGAGCGCCGGCAAGAAGATTCGCCGGGGGTTCAGCACCGGCGGATCCACCACTCCGGTGGATCGCACCACGCCGGTGGATCACAACCAAGTCGGAGGATCGCACCAAGCCGGCGACAACAACCGGCAGCGACACCGGCTCCTTCACCTCGACGCGGAGGGCAAGCTCGGCGGGCTATGACAGCCCCGAGCTCTCCGTCGAGATGACACCGCCACGAGGGCGGGATGACTTCTTCATCGGCCACCGCGACATCGGCATCCCTCGAGGACCAAGGCCGCGCACGAGGAGCGCAACCGCCGCCGCCGCCGCCGCCGCGGCGAGCGGATCATCCATGGAGGCCGAGCCGAGCGAGCCGGCATATGTGCCGCGCGCGGTTCGGGAGGGGTTCACCCTCACGAGTCGCGAGGAGGAGTTCTACTACACCAACATCCGCGGCCGCATCTTCCCCAACATCGACATGGATGAGGAGTTCCTCGCCAAGGTCGGGGTATGGCCGGACCTCCAACAATGCCTCCTCAACCTTGGATGGGAGACCCTCCACGATCAAGCAAGCAGCTTCGACATCGAGCTCATCACCGAGTTCATCACCACCATGAGCCGTGAGGTGGACGCAGCAAGGAGACGACAAGATCAAGTTCCGTGTGCGGGACGAGCCTTACTCCATCACGATCGAGGGCATCTCCGATGCTCTCGGTTTTGAAAGGGAGGCCCCCGTATACGGCGCGGCGACTACGGAGATGCTCGACACATTTTGGCGCCGCATCGCCGACGCGGACGAGCGCAAGAGGGGGCACATCAAGAACCCCACGATCCAAATCCTCCACCGGTGGATGGCCGCACGCACCACCGGCCGCCTCGACACCACCAACATCTCCGACCCGGACTTGCATTGGCTCTACAACGCCATTGCGAGTCCGTGCAAGTGCAATCCCATCGGGACAATGGTGTCAAGTTGGTTTACCCAAAGGGCCAACCCTAGGCGAGACTAGCTTTTGGAGGCTACCTCCAAACAATCATCTTCCAAGTCACCGAAGGTAACCTCATGATGAAGGAAGATTGTTGGATAAGAGCCGCGCTCATCGACGAGTCCATGGTGCGCGGGAAGACCATCACGGGCAGCGCCAAGCTCGGCTACTACGTGTGCGGCACCGGCATCAAGCTTCCCTGCGCCGAGCTCGCCCTCTTCCTCCCAAACAAGATCAACGGAGGGAATTGGCTTGAGGCCGACCTCCGCGAGCGACACAAGGTAACAAAGACCAAGCGCGGGAGAAAGGAGGTCGTCGGCCAGTCTTCGGCGAGCGCAGCAGCAGAGTGGGACAGCTGGGACGCGGCAGCAGCGCCGCGCAGCATCAACCAGCGCAGCAGGCACCCGTGCCGATCGGCACGGTCTCTGTGCCGACCGGCACAGGACTGGTGCCGACCGGCACCAACCCCAGGTACTTCGGTATGCCCCCTGTCTACCCTCAGCACTTCCAGGGGGCGCCCTACTATGCTCCTGCAGGTCCTCCGGGGGCGAACTTTGCCCCTATGCATCGTTACATCGACAACAACGTCAATACGTTGAACGCATCGACAACTTGGCGGGCGCAATGCGGAGCAACACCGATGCGATGATTGACGAGTTCGGGAGATGGAGGCGGCGTACTACGGCTTCGACTACAATCAGCCACCTCCATTTGATGGGTAGAGTGTTGTGTATGGCACAACTTGTATCGGTTTCCCGGTTTGCGTTTTTCTTTCCCTTTCGCATTCTCTTTTTTATTATCCTTATGTGTGTGTGAGCGGGTTGGGAAACATGTATCGGGGTGTTTAGTTTTTGTTTGTGTGCTTTTATTCATGCATGTGTGCTAGTAGTTTAGTTTTATTTATGCAAGTGTGCTAGTAGTTTGTTTCGAATGATGCATCACCATGTAGCCCGTGCTTTCAAATCCAATATGATGATGATCTTTATGCTTTATTTGAAAAATGATACGAGTATGTATGTCTATCTTGAGAAGTGTTAATGATAATCGAGCGATGTTGGGCATAAATAAAATTTCGAACTTTCACTAAAGTATATTCGGCAAACACTTCATATGTGGCGTAGTGCATTTCAAAATTCCCATGCAAGGTCAAATAAAAGATCAATTTTGGATGACATGACTTAGTACCTATTTCTTTATAAAATTCAAATGTTCTTATTGTGAGCTTTAGAATTACTCCATATCATTCGGTTATGCCCACCAATGCCAAATATATATGTGACTCAATTTAAGCCTTTGCTAAGTAGAGACTATGATTGATGATTGAGCTCGGTTAAGATTTAATTCTTAGGGTATGAGACTTGGAAAAATGGCCACATCTTTCGCGTATCGTGTTGATTTTCTAGCCTATTCTAACTCGAGCTATGCAAATTACCGCATTGGAATTATGCATAATTCGCCGAGTATCCGATACTTGAGAACCAAATTCTTTGATTCGAACATCAATCCTTGACCACATCCTACTGTATTCTTGGCTATACATCTGACACAGCAGTTCCAACGAAAAATCCAGAGCGAAATTGGCAAGTACAGACAGTGTGCCGACCGGCACAAGGTTGTGCCGACCGGCACCAGACAAAAAAAAAAAAAAAAAAAAAAAAAGGAAAAAAAAAAAAAAAAGAGAGTAAATAAAGTCTGTACCTTGCGCTGTTTTGCTCGGGACTAGCAAAAATTTGAGTGTGGGGGGAAGATGAATTCCCTTGAATTCTTATCATTGATTAGTAGCCAAGAATTTCTTTTCCGATCATGTCCACTTTGCATTCGATATCCTTCGAAAATGCCAGGAAGTTTCTGATAGATATGCAAAGAAGAAAGGACAGCTTTGTCACCTGTTTAAAAAGATTACATTCTCTACTTGTGATTGTTCATTCACACAAGTATATGTCCACTATTCTAAAGGTTGTGAGTTTCTTTCTCAATTCAATTTCTAATGGCCTTTTGACAAGTCTCAGTAAAACCAATTAGAGTTATTTCTTAGCTTTGCAATATGTTGTTGATCTATGTCTATTTCCTTGAAATTCCTCACCAAGCTACTCATATGGCCTTACACATACATATATCGATAAAGTAGGATAGACTTTTGAGTGATTTAGGTGAGTGATTGAAGTTGAGTTGTTGTTGACTTGATCGTTGAGAAGGATAGTTCTTTGCTCACAATACCTTTTTGGTGATTCACATAAGTGGAAAGTCATGCGCATCAAGTTGAATATTTTCAAGGTTAGCTTTGGGAAGTACTCTTTCATGTTCAATACCCATATTGTGAACATGTTGCTGAATACTAAATTGATTTAATCTCACAATGACTAAATGCTCAGCTCGTGTAGATTTGAAATACTTCTATGATTGATGTGACTATATGCAAGTTGATTTTCATTCTTGACTTTCCTCGGGACGAGTAAAGGTTTAAGTGTGGGGGAGCTGTTGGCGATTTCTAGCATACCATTTTATATGCCAACTGCGCCTTATTTAGAGCATAAATGTTATCATTATAGGCCATTAACCCTTGATAATAGCACCATATTTGTATATATGTCGTTCTGGAGCTTTATTACAGAAACAGATGAAGAGGACGACATTCTGGACATTGTGGCTGATCTGGACCTGAAGAGAAGAGAACCAGCAGAAAAGGCCCACTGTGCCGATCGGCACAGACATGTGCCGACCGGCACATGGGACCCAAGGCCAACGAAGCTGGCCCACCATTCAGTTTATTCTAGAAGGAAGTTATCCGAATCAATCTCGAGAGATATTCATCATGAAGAGATAAAAGATACTCGAAGATTTGAAAGAGCAACACAAGACTTGATCTCGAAGAAAACTGACTGGAAGGCCCACATGGAAGCTACCTAGGACTTCGGAACCGACTTAGGGAGGAAACCGAGCTGGACACGAGGTGTGCCGATCGGCACAAGGACTCTTTTCCCGAGAATCCTTTCCTTCCTGATGTACAGCCCTATATAAACTTGTAAAAGCCCTAGGGTTTCGGGATCGGCCGCCAGAGGGACAACACAGCTAGTAAGTTTAGAGCCACCGGGGCTTTGCCCCGTTCTTCATGTTCTCTAGTTGTTGATCAAGAACCATTGGTGCTAAAGAGGTGATCCATCAAGGTAGGCCTACTAGATGGTGATGTATCTTGCACTATGTATTATCGAAGTATGGTTGAATATGTGGATGAATGGTTTTGATTATTGATTGCCTGGATTTTATGGTCTTTACATGTGCTTGTTCCTACGCTTAGTGACGACTAAGTATTAGATGTTATCTTGATTGTGGTGGCATAAAGAAGTGACAAGATTCGTTCTCTCACTATCTCCATCGTGGTTAAGGTAGCATTGGGATCTTGTAATGCGCCATATTTGCACGTTGCCTGTACCTCCACAGCCGCTAATGCATACGCGATGATCCTTGAGGTGATGTGTAGAGTGGAAGAGGTCACCGATTAAGGCGAATTGGTCGTGACAGGGCATTCCGGAAAGGGGCTTCGACCTACCGATCTTCGGTTATCAATAATTGAGTAATCCCGTTTATGATGCTATTTGATTAAGCTTTTGGTTACGATCTCGACTAGCAGACTTGGCTAACTTACCCCATGACCTAATCTGTTCCTAGGCTCTTCAGACAACACTTCGGACAAACTTCACCATGGTGCCGACGGCACATCCCCTGTGCCGATCGGCACAACACCCCGTTTTCCTGAAACCACGCTCACGCTCACTAGAAAGCTTGGCTAACTCTTTTACTGATGATTTTGCTTAATTCCCATTGGTCCTTGTGGTTCGATTAAACCTTGGAATACTCTTCTAGGGGAAAAAGACTACAACTGTACACCGTGCTCTTGCGGTATATAAGTGGGTGCGTAGATACGACCAACAGACACCCGGCGCCGCCGTTGTCCGCGGGTTGTCCCATTCCCCCGTAGCAGCAGGATAAGGTTCGTCCCCACGGTTGCTAAGCTATGTCGGTTTACTGGGCCCATAACACCAGCATGTGAATCAGTACGTTCAAAACTTGCTCAGCGGCGCCAACAACGAACGGTCCTTAATCGACCAGACGGGGCTACAGCACCAAGACCTCCGCCTTGCTGCACACCTATCCATCATCCCGCCCGGTCTACAACATACCTATAATTCTTTAGTACAATCCAAAGTGTCATGATCCTACCATGCGAGTGGGACCTACCACTCGACTTCTACCGATCCCTAGCAATAAGCATAGCAGTGCTAACGATCAACCTAAGACCAAAAGTACTACTAACAGGGTAATCAGGATAATCAGGAAGAGTAAACCTAATGCAGTTCTAGGGTTCCAATCAATTCCTATAAACCTAGTGCACAAACAAACTAGACTCCACCCATAGTGATTAATAAAAACGAAATCATAGGACAGAATGCACGGAGCTTGCCCTGGCTCAGGATCGGCACTAGCAAGGTCAGTGGTGTCAGTCTGCTGCTCCTCCTGCGCCTGCTCCGGCAGCTGAAAGTCCAGAGGCTCCGGAGTCTCCTCGGTCACTATACGTCATGACAAGGAAATAATGCATGTTAGATGCGATATGATGTAATATGATTTAATTATTTTAGACAGTCATTTATACTGTAAATGCAAACCTAATTAATTATCTTCGTCTGAAGTATTTCCTTCATTGACTCTTGATTAAGTTACTTACTTAAGTTAACTTGAGAGGGTTAATTAAATTAAATAAATTTTTGAAAATTAATTTGTGTCCAGTGGCATTTTTTGGTGAAGCGTACCACTGGAAGTAATTTACAGTGAAGTTTGGCGATTTATTGTAATACGGATTATTTATAATAATTTAAACAAGACAGCGGATTTAATAAATCATAAGAAAATAATTAAGCTTTATCTTGTAGTGCAAAAATTCTCTGTAAGTGTGTTATCAGATGATTTACAACACTGTAAGAGTTTTTGATTTATGGATTTACAGAGAATTATTATGATTTAAACAAGATTTAGTACTTAAGCAATTTTCCAGAAAACAGATAAATGATTTTGTTCAGTTTGACAATTTGTTAGTTAGATCTGAGCACAATGAATCCAACAGAATTGGATTTGCATTTTTCTGATTTTATTTCGATTTATTACGAATTATTGAATCTTTTCTGGAATTCCTGGGATTAAAATAAATTCGGAAAAGATTAAACCGTAGGTGGGCCGAACTGGATTGGGCTTGGCTCACTGAGCTGGGCTGGATTAGGCCGAGGGTACTCAGGCCCAGGTTTGGGCCTAGGTGGGCCGGCGGCGACTGGCTCGCCGGCGAAGGCCGGCGCGTGGCGGCACTCTCGCCGAAAGGCGTTTTCCGGCGGCCAAATGGCCAACCGAGAGCACCGGAAGCATCAGCGGGCGGTGGGGAACTCGCAGGGGGGAGAAGCACTTGACGGCGGCAAGTGGAGCACGCTGGCGGCGAGTGGAGCACGCCGGCGGCGAGTGGCGGAGCGAGAGACGACGTCGGTGACGTCGTGCGCGCCATACAGAGGGAGAGGGAGGGAGCGGACAGGCGTGCGAGCTCACCGGAACGAGATCTAGCTCCCGGTCGATGGTGTCGTCGAAGACGGGGCCCGGAATGAGGTCGTCGACGGAGAGGTTGGCGGCGGTCGGCAACGGCGGAGGGAAGAAGGGAACGCCGGCGAACGGAGCTGCGGTTAGAGCACAAGAGTGAGCTAGGGAGGCGTGCAAGCAAGCGGCGCAGCTCACGAGCAAAAGAGGGGCGCGAGGCTCACCGGGAAGGACAGATTCGACGGCGACGGGACGAGGCTCGACGGCCGGCGACGAAGAAGATGGGCTCGGCCCGGGCTGCTCACGGCGAGGACCAAGCAGTGGCGCCATGGTGATATCTTTTCATTTTCGCGAATTATTCAAACTCTGAAATTTCCCCAAATTTTGGCACTTCAATTGGACTAGCTAATGAACTCCATAATTAGCAAATTCGGTACCATTGGAGAGATCTTGAAAAGATCTATCCACTGGCCAACATGCACATCTGGACTCCAAAAGAAATTCAAATGGCAGCTGGTCAAATTTGGGTACTTTATAAGATTTGGGAATTTATTTGGGCAACCAAATGAATTTCAAAATCACCAAAAATTTCCCCAAATTTCTATCTTGGGCAGGGCTATCCACTGGTGTTTTTGGTTGCTCAAGTTGTTAAGGAAATTTTTGAATTCCTTCAAAAGCCTAGGTTTGACCATTGTTTGAATTTGAATTTCAAAATCTTGAATCTGGTTTGCTTCAGGGGTTTGCTTGGGTGGTGATTCTTGCTGTGGGGCTGACTTCAGTGACACGGGGTGTCACAGACGCCGTCCAGCCGGCGGAGGAGAGGAAGGAGCAGCAGGCTGCCGCGGCGGGGGAGGGGAAGGCGACGGAGATGGAGGCGGCTGGACGGCGTCGAGCGCGGCTGGAGCATCGCGGGAGCAAAGGAAGGAGCGCCACAGCCGTCCTCCATGGCGGCCAACTCCCTCTCTTCCCTCCTCCCCATCCGGCCAATCCCATCTCGATTTCTCGATCCCGAGCTGATGGACGCCGGGGCCACGTCCCCCGGTGGCAGCGGTGACTCGGCCGGCGAGCTGCTCCTCCGGGCCGCGGCGCTGGTGCCGTGGATGCACTACGCCCTCGCCGCCGCGCTCCTGCTGGAGCTCCTCCACCTCCACCGCTTTCTGTACCGCTTCGAGAAAGAACGGGAAGGGAGACGAATGCTGCTGCTGCGTCGTGCGAGTCTTGTGATGCATTTCTGGGTGGCGGAGGGGAGGAGGCGCCGAATGGGTCGTCAGTTTGGGTCATCCGTTGGAGAGTGATTTTGTACATTTTACAACCTATTTTGGGCATTACAGAAGAATTGGAGTCTCCGTTGGAGACAGTCTAACTAATGTCAATATTAGTCCGGACCTAACGGTCGTTGGAATGAGGACACTATTAGTCCCGGATTCGTACTTCCAGTTCGGAAACCAAGTCTATTAGAGTTTCCCAACCAGGACATTTCGGCTTCTGTAGTAGTGTTCCTTGCCTAGGCGTGTTTGAAAAAAAATTAAAATATTTTGCACCTGAAAAAAAACTTATGCAGTGCTTTCAATGCAACAAAAAAAAAAAACCATCACCCTAGGTTCTTTTGATGTAGTTTGGGAAATATCATTTGCAAATATTTTCAAGCATTTTCAGACTCTGTAATTTATTCTAACAAGTTTTGGAAAAAAAATAAAACTCTTGCAAAATTAAAAAGTAGGGTGTGTTTACACTGTAGTGAGTTAGCATGCATCTAGCACAAACGGGTGGGGGTGAGCGGGAAGGAATATAACATGCACATGCAGATCTGGTTGCACTTTAAACGGAGGCCCAATGTGCTCCTAGCTAGCAACGTACTATTCCCGCTAGAACTGGATAGAATTTAGTTCTCAAAGTCAAACACTAGCAACAACGTACTATATACACGCATGTACTACTTCGCATCCGTTTACTTTGCAGTTTAGCGTGTTTCCAGGCAGTGGTTACAAATTTCATTGGTGCAGAAGTTAGGATCCGTTACTCCCAGGAAAGGAAAATAGTCATGTGGCCTCCTTGGCAGACTGAGTCGTAGATGCCATCCATAAAAGCCCTGCAGCATGGAAGATATAATACAGGGATGATCTAGTCATTACTTGAATCTAACCACCCTTGCTGAGAGATGACATGGTAGGTCTTGATCCAACAAAAAAAATATCACGCTGAAAATAATATCAAGTTCAAGACCAATATAAATAGTATGGCAGATATATAATGTGAAAGGTAATCTGCAGCAAATACTTTGTACTTTTATCCTTGTATACTATTTTAACCTTAAGATATTAGCCTGGGAACTTCCTTTACATGCCACCCTATCACAAATTGTATCTGAACTCGAAATCGTGAATGTTTGTTTAGTAATCTAAGAACTTACTTGTCAATTATTTTCGGCAAAACTTCTTCGTTTGTTATGTGCTTTGATCGACCATTATGACCAAAATACTCATCAAATGGATACTTAATTTTCACATGCCGTGCATGCTACCCTAGCATGTAGTTGGGCTACATGCATGATGTACGTACTGGACCCACTTGTCAGACGCTTGAACGCCTGGCAAAGACAGAGCTGTTTGTATTCATAGCATTATTCACGGCAAGTCAAAGGATACTTCAAATTTTCTGCAGCCAGCTTCATGGATCCCAATGCTATAAAAGGGCACATATGTAGAAGCAAACTGCAGCAGGCTTCATAGATCGCCACAACTCCAAGCTATAATGGATAATGAACAAGCTGCAATGGGTGCTTTTTTTTTGAACCTAGCTGCAATGGGTGCTGGTAAGCTCCATAAGATCCGTATATGCTTTACCATCGAGGTGCTGGTTACATACATAAAACTACACTAACAATACCAACTTTCTTCCCCTCTTATCTACCAGATGGTCAAGAACATACAATGAACAGACAGAAATTTTTCATTCCACGAAAAGAAACTCCTCTCCCGGAAGGAGAACATGCAATCCAAGGTATGTCTCCTACAGGTTTGGCAACATATATATTCTAGGTGAACAAGTATATCTATCCTGAAGATAATTCTAGTATTTAGTAGAGAGAATTTTTTTTTTGCGAGTAATTTAGTAGAGAGAATTACTGTGCATGCGGTGAATAGTTCCTGCTTGAAAGGAACTGGTGGTTCCTTCCCTTTGTAATATATAGAAATCGTTGGTGTTAATGGGACGATTTAGAGAAGTGCCTCATCATAAGCAGGGGTACTCTAGTAATTGTTTCTATTGTTAATCGCCTTCCACCTGTGGATCACGTCAACAGCAGTCAGGCCACTCGAGCCACTGGGTCGAACCTCTCAGATTTGATGATGCATGGTGGAAAGAAGTTACCATCATCTCCTTTTATTCTACTACTTGGTCCACTATTTATTGGCACCAGTCCACAACTCAAAGGATCTTTTAGTAGGTTCCTTTCATGCATGTGTTAACCAATAAATCTAGATAAACAAACAGTTATTATGACTTCCAGGCACCATAACAAATCTCAGTATCAATATGTAGTAGATCTAGGCAAGCAAACTGTTATTATGACTTCCAAGCACCATACAAATCTCTGTATTTATTTTTGACCGAAACCGGAGGGGAGGCCCCTACGATTTCATTTTCCATTAATATAGACAAAACTGTACAGAAAGGAAAAATCAAGTACAAGGGCAGTATGCCCCAAAATAAAAATTTATATGTTACAGTTAAAAATTGTCAATCCAATCCTTCAAGGCAGCTTCAGAACCGACATTAACAAAAATCTCTGTTTTTTGCTAATAAATCTCTGTATTAATATGTAGTCCTGTTTGGATCTGCAGTGTGAACAAAACCTTGTTTTAGCCTGACCTTCAACTAAATCTTTTTTGGAGTCCCATCTAATCCTTGTTTAACCTAAAAAGGACTTCCGTGTATAATCAAAAGAAACTAGTAACCATATTTGTTAGAAGGCTCGTTTTGATTATCTACGTACGAAAGCAATCGTCACATGTTTTTATAAAAAAGAGGGGCCATTGACCAAGGCTTCCTTGAATATGGAAGCCACGTATAGAACTCTAGCGGCCAGCTCCCACCATGGTGCTTTTATTTCTTGCCACATCAGAAGTTCCCTCATTACTTATCATTTTCAGTGCTCCTGCTGTAAACCTGAAACACATGAAGGCTGCTCACTAAGCTCTACCATTAGAGCATCCTTCTGTATAGTTCGTCAGTAATGGACTTCACTACGTGCGATGGCAGGGGATACGACCCTTGCTCACTGGAGTTGGCGCTATCGCACCACAATTCCTTCAATGGGTTCGCGGTCATTGTTTCAAACTTGCAGAGAGACGATGGACAAAATGGAAATACGAATGATGGCTGATGGAGTTTGCGTAATGCGATGGACTGCAAATTATCTGAGCACGGAATGCTCGTTATACTATACTGTCCAAATAAAGTTATTCGTGAATACATTTGCAGGACAATAACCACCAAAACGGGTTATGCAAAATATCTTACTAAAACTTGTTTTATTATTAATACTAGCTGATATTTTGGGAGATGCAGACAATCACATAGTTTGTACAGTGTATACCAGTACACATAGGTGTACTGGTTGTTAATTAGTAAGGTCCAAATGCTTGACCAAGCTCAAATTACAAGAGCAACCAAGCTAAAATTACACCATTATTACTATTGTTTGGGATCTATATTAACTTTCCTTCTATTTTCTATCTTTGTTCAGAAGGTAGTAGATTTTGTTCGTGCTGTCATGTTCGCCACCACCTTTATTTTGTCGTTAATGTCTGCTACTGTGGGCCTAACATATTCTATATATATTTGCAAGTGCACGATGTTGTTGTCAAGAAGGTGGTCGTTGTCATTACCTGAACCTAGCATGAAAATTTAACTATAAAGTGAATCTACAAAATTGAATTTGTAACTTGGAAAATTTAGTAGAAATGCACCATAAGTGTACTGTGGTTACATTTGTACTGGGATACTACAAGCCCCATCCTGAGGTGAAGCCAATTCAATATCTTATAGATCAGGCATCACAGGAATCCTTATCACTACCTAACATCCAGTGTATGGAAATATTAGCTGATAACTTGTTCCAATTCAACATATAGAATTGGAATTTTGTCAGAAAATATTTATATGATCTATGAATGTATGTTAGTTTTGGAAACAAATGAACATACATCAATGATTTAGTTACATTGATGCATTTTTTTCTACTCAATAAGCACTTGTTTGAAATTTGGATAAACATTGTCTTCTCAAAGTAAACCCTACGTATGAAATATTTCTGAATGGATGAATAGTTGTCAAGCAAACGCTCAGAAGCATGGCAATATATGATCACCGTAATGATTGGTAGACCCATTCTGAGGAATAACTAACCCCATATGTATCATGGGACTTGCTTGTCTGAATGCAGATTTTATAAACCATATAAAACGAGAGTCACAGCCCTTGGAAACAAACTTGGAAGGCCTATACAGGATCAAGCTAATAAATCTGGAGGACCAATCTGGTTGGAAGGATTGACATTGTCCGCTAACATTTTCTGTGCCTCCGGGCCTTCCAAGGTGAACTTCATCCCCGTGCATCAGGATCTCCGCTTATTTTTTTGCGGTATAAACATTAATAGCATGAAATCACTATGTGCATGAGACGCATAGACTATTAAACTGATAGGTCCGGGCCTATATAGACGAGGGAGAGACATTACTCATGAGTGGCATCCTACATAATGGATGAGTGTACATAATATTCTTACTTTTGTTTGAAGAACATACAAAATAAAATTACGTTGTGTCGCCTGTGTGCAGGTTATAGATTACCAGGTGGTCCTTACCTATGGAGACAACCACCAAGCTGAAACTCCAATAATGGTCAGGAGCCTCCCTCTCGTGCTCATGCTATTAACAGATTTAAGTTTTCTTTCCTTGACATGTGGTTAATTCTCTGCTTTTGCACCAGGTTGACCTCTTATCTGAAACAAATTGGAGCGCAAGGGTTTTCAAAAAGGAGGAGGGGAAGAAACGTAGAATGGACAACGTTAATCAGGGTGGTCCCTCCTCTTCCGAAAAAAAAGGGAAAACAGAGCTTTAAAAAGGTCAATAATCAATTGTGGCCCCAAGCGGCGTTTGCGTCTCCTTTAATCACTGTCATCATGATATGGAACCGTGAATGATCTTACCTCTTGCGAGACAGTAAATTCACAATTTCGTCAACATCATCGTGTGTTCACTTGTTCAACTTTGTATACCACATCGCACGAGTACGTACTCGTGTGTGTTTGTGAGTGTTTGTGTTTGTATTGTGTTTCATAAAATAAGTATCAGATCGCATGTACTATGGGTTTTCATTCCTATTTTTGATGTATCAGAACTTGCCATGATGGCTTTCTTGAGAATAATATTTTGAACAGTTCTAAGCATGCATGCAAGTTCCAATCCAAATATATTGCTTGGCTGAAACTTTGCCGGGGGACATCAACTAACATCTTATAACATTTACTACTACAGAACGTCTCAAGAGTGCCAGGCTGATATAGACAGATAAATAACATCTGACTGCAAAACTTCATTGAGATATGTGGTACCTTTCAGTTGCAGAGCATATGAACGTCAATGAAGGAAAATGTTGATTGTTCCCTATCTCTCTAGTCGGGCGCCCTAAACTATGGTTTCATGGCCTAGAGAAAGCTGTCAAGGAAAATTGGGAGAATTTGGCGAAGGCATTATTACTGGCGAAGTACTTTCCTCCATGCAAGACTCAAGCTTTAAAGAATATGATCCTTCGATTTACATAATGTGCCGATGAGGGTGTTGGAGGATCTTAGGAAAGATCTTCATAATATAGAGATGCTTGCCCCCGTCATGGTTATGCCAAATTAATGGGAGCTTATGGAGAGGTTCTACACCGTATTTCGACAAGCATCTCGCAAATACATGCATAGATGCCTCACTAGAAGGGTCGCTCATGGACAAAACGCCGGAAGAAGCCATGGATTTAATCAATAAGATAGCGCATAATTAGAGTTGGATTAGTGAATGGTCCAATGAAAGAAAGAGTCTCTCACCTTCTACGGGAAATATGAAGAGCATGGTGGATAGTGCGTATGAAGAGTTGCTTATGGACAAACTCGACGCAATCCAAAGAAGGCTGGACAAGAATGATCACATCCCTAGAGAAGAGATGGTCAAGCTAGCTGAATCCCGCTCCACATGTGAAGAATGTGGAGCAGAACTTGGCCATGGTGGCAAGGATTGCCATGAAGATGTCAAGATGCTTAACTATATCAAGAGTCAAGGGTGGAAGCCTCAATATCAGCAGCAAAGAAGTAGCTTCACTGCTGGGTCCTCTCTTCAAAATGTTGTGCCGCTTCGCATTCACCTCCAGATATATAAGGCGGGTAGGAAAGCCCCCCAAACAACAAGCATTCACAACTAAAAACCATCATCATCGTCATCAATACAACCACAAATACAGGATGTAGGGTACCTATACAAAGGACCCGAAACTGCCTAAAGTGATGTCTTGTCTTACCATCGTTCTCCCAATCTGAAGCGCAACCCCATTAACATATTGCTGGTGAGAAACATCGACACGTATTGCGCTATATTATCCAGACAGCACGATTATATATACACACACCTTACAACGCTTTTTGATGGATAATCCTCATCTCTCACAGTGATCTTCCATATACTGCTCTAATCCAAAAGATATATAGCTGTTGATACAAATTGTTACAAAAATTTGTGTCTGCATAAGCAATAACCAGATCTAATGAGACGAAATCTCATTTTTGTATTGCTAATATAACTCATGGTCCCATTGTAAACGGATTGTACAAAAGATTCGACACAAACTGTAACAAACAAGAAGGAAAGCTCTTAATACAATTAATCCGAATACTCGATGATTAATGAATGCAATAGTCGTTTATATAGGACATAAATGGAGTGGAAAATTTATTCTGACATGGAACTGCAATCAGAGCACACAAAAGGCAAGGAAGTAAAGTGCACTTTTTTTTTTCTCATGCTTTGGGTGGTTTGTGGTAGGCAATAACTGCATAGATCGACTGAGTCACCTGGCAGAGAGAGAGGAGTAAGGCAGCAAGGAATGCCAAGCGGTAGAACACGTTGCTCCAGCACTCCTGGCGGAAGAATCCCATGAAGGTTCGCACCCACTTGCCGCAGCGGTTGTCCAGGTTGTGCCAGATAGGCTTGAGGTAATTCCGCTCCAGTTTGTCCACGTCCAGGGCCACCCCGTTGCAGAGCTCAGCGAAGCCTTTGGCGGCCTGCGCGTCGCTGCCTAGGAAATGCTCGAGGATATTGGCGCGCTGAAGCAGTTCGACGTCCGCCTCTTTGCACGCCAACTGCGACATGAAGTAGCAGTATGCCGTGACAGGCCTCTTCTCTTGCTGCTCCTCCAGCGCCATCATGTTACGGAGCATCGTAAACGTGCTGCTGCCGACCCTTAGGAAGGGGATATACAGCGTACCTCCTTCAAGATGGACGTCGAGGATGGTCCACTTCTCGTTCTTCTCGAACCTCCAGGGCTTGAACCGAACGTCGGCGTACCTGGCGTAGTCGGTCGCCCGGCGCCACCGACCAGTAAGAGAGCGTCGCGGTGCTGCTCCGGGCTCTGGCGGCGTGGTTACTTCAAAGTAGGAGTGCACCAGCTGCAGCACGTGTACAGTAGACTCCGGCGGCAACGGCCACCTCGTCTTGCTGATGTAGAGTTGTTCCTGCAGCAAGTCCTCTACAGGCCCTGCTATAAACGCCAGGGCGGACGTTCCATCTTGTCTTGTTATGATGCTGTGCATCTGGTAGAGGACAAACAGGGGCATCTGGTTCTCAAGGAGGTACAGGATGTCCCGTACAATTGTGTTGTCGACTTTGGTTTGTATGTCCTGCCGACCACCGCCACCTTGGAGGTTGTCTGCTGCTCCTCCCTCCTGGTCATAATCTAAAAAAATGTGAAGCAGATAGCAACCATCATGCAGCGGCATACGGGAGAACGCTTCCTGCACATATTTGGTCATCAGGCAGATGGCTGTACCATCTCTTCACTTGTTCCCCCATTTTAGCCAGAACCCTATTCATATATGCAATATTAACTCCGAGACTTTCTATATGCCGGACGGCCTTGTTCTTCTCCTCCGTGGAAGTGAAAGAATAAAAACCTTCCTTTTGATGGTATGGGCCGATCGGCATGGTCACCGGCGTGAATAGGTACCCACCGGCAGCGAGGCGGAGTTGCTCACGGACCTTTGGGATTTTTGCCACCGGCTGCTGGCCTTGTGAAGAACCCACCGGCTGCTGTTGGGGTTGTGAAGAACCAGCCGGTAGTCCATCTCTATCTCCAGGCCGCGCCACCATCTCGGATCCCCTCTCCAGGTCGATCCCGGGGCCACCGTTTGAAAGACCTGCACCATCTGCATGGCTATTTAGGGGCGACATCATGTGTACATTTGCAGGATCGCTACGTAGGACCAGGCAAGTTTGTAGCCCCTAGCAAACTTGAAGTAAATTGAGACAACCCACACTGAAAAGTTTATTGTCTTCTTTTTCTTCTAAACATTTTTTCAAGTAATGGAATGGAAGAGCCTGCCGCTCTCACCCTCTATGCAATGATGACATGATGCACACAGCCCCGATTTAAAATGGAGGAGTGCAAATAACAAAAACAAAATTTTCGCGAAGAAATCAGGGATCCCCCCTGTTGGAAGGAATTGCTAGGGTCATACACAGTCAACCAAGCGTGAAGGTGCCATCAAATTACTTAAAAAATAAATTTCATATACAAGTGCTTGTTGTCACTATGAGTTCATAATTGGCTACTTTAATTACACCCACTATTTTTCACTTTTTTTACACTTAGATCTCATGTTTGGTATCGAAGTATTTACTTTCCTGTTAGTCTGGTCATAGAAACCCATTAAGAAATGTATGATACACGGTTTTAGTACTGTAAAAGAAAAAATATACATTTTTTAGGCGAAAATATATATAGATTTTTTTTATTTATTTACTTACTTGAATAAATCTATATTTGCCGTATGTATTTTTTGGGACATCAAGAACTTCCATAAATTTATAAAATTTAAAGAAGTAATGTCTGACTGTGATGCATTTGTTTTTAATAAAAATGGTGACTTGGCTTGTCAAATGCCATCAGTTTTTTGAAACTTTCTATGTGGATATCACACATACAAATCAATGCAATTTCTTTTGATTGGATCTTGTGAAGACATTATTATCAAAGTTTGAAGTTTGTCCGTGAACTTTTTGTTACAGGTAACATACCATTGAGATTTTTACGTAAATTTGTTTCCCACTCAATTTTGTTGAACTAGATCCGGCTTTGCCGATCTTGCGGCTTAACCTTCCAAAACAGGATTCACATATATAAGGCAAGTGATGAGATTTGTGGACGGAACTTTCCAGCAGGGAAACCCACTACAAATTTCACGACAGAATCAATAGCTAATTTGTTGCACTAATTCCAATTATGGATACCCATAAAATAAATTAATGAAATGCACTACTAACATTGTG
Source organism: Eragrostis nindensis (assembly GCA_012490785.1). Lineage (NCBI taxonomy): Eukaryota > Viridiplantae > Streptophyta > Magnoliopsida > Poales > Poaceae > Eragrostis > Eragrostis nindensis. Next base: position 22,655 of record JAAXCT010000947.1, read on the forward strand.
GACCAAAGAACGATGACACTGAATTTTAGACCCATCTTTGTCACCTTATTTTCCTTTAGGTCTCATGTATGGTATCGAAATATCTATAGTATGGTGTGCTCGATCATAGAAACCTGCACAAGACATTTTGAAATTTGTATGCGATATTTTGGAGTATCTCACAAACAAATTGCGAATTATCTCTTTGGATCTTGTGAAAACATCATCATGATTTGAAATTTGTATGTGAGTTTTATTTATGTGTTTTGTGTAAAAAGAACTTGAGATTTTTACATTATTTTGTCTCCCACTCACTAAATCCGTCAGCACATTTCTTGCGGGTGAATCTAGCTTTCAAATAGGGATTTTGAAATACTGTAGAATGCAAGTAATGATATTCATGGTTGTGGAACTTTCAAGGAATTGCACATTTCTTGACAAGAACAAAAGCTAATTCTTTCAATAACTCCATCTATAGATAACCATAAGCTAATTAAATGCACGAACTAACCCGTGGACCAAACAATGGTAAAACTGAATTGGCATGGAGCATATGTTTACTTTATACCTGGCGACATGGAAGTGTGAAATTGAACAGTTGAACTTCGAAGCTGCTGCTTGGTGGGCGTCTCTGTCCCTGAATAGTGGGCACTTCACTAGAAATGTTGCGTTGCTACCGTAGCTCATGCATATATATACAGCTAGAAATAGAATCATGTCCAAGCACGTGTCCGTCGCGCCCTCCATGCTCTGCATGCATGTGCGAGCACAACTTTAACTTTATTCTGTTCGCGCCCCAACAACATTCCATGCCGGCCAAGATTAGCATGCAAAATATACTGACAAACAGGAGCTAACAAACAAGCGAAACGGCAAGATTAGCATGCACAATACCGTTGCCGTCCAGGGCACGGGATTTCGTTCTCTTTGATTGACCAGACAGTTCGGCCTTTTGCTTTGTCAAGTCACGCTTGTTTTGCTTTTTCTTGTGGTTGGTGTGTGCCGGCCTGGCACGGGCTTTAATTTGTTATGTTCGCTTTTGACGAGACCGTTCGCATTGCTTTCACCAGGCACGCTTTTGGATTTTTTTTTTTTTTTGGCTCAAAAACCAGTTCACGTGGGCTGCAGGCTTCACGTCCTGCCAACCATTGATCCCCATGCATGCCATTATCATCTCTTCTACACTTTCCACCCTGCCAGCAGGAGTATGTTAGACAGATACGGCACACCAATACCGCTATGGCGGCGCTATGTGATACGGCGATAACCATTTTCTTACAGCATTACGCGCGTGTGTATATATTTTTATATGAATATGTATATACAAAATATCAAAATATGTTAAAACTAAATGTGATTCTAAAAAGATTGAGGGACACAAAGGTAGTAGCCAAATGTGGCTTGCCCTTCCACTTGCAATTGCAGCATTATCAGCACCATTGCCTTTTTCAAGATGAGTGAGGTGTGGATTACGGTTTGAGGTATCTAGAAATAATCAGAGAGGTGTCAACAAAGTATCAGAATTGTTTTAATTTTTTAAAATTATAAGAAATGGGCGTCACACATCCTATCGGTTGAGTATCAGTGTCCAATACGCATTGGACGAGTATCGGTGTTCGATACGAGAGCATTTGGAAGTATGAGTGTTTCATATTCTAGCTATAGACAAAAATTGGTGAGTTCGGTGCTAATGCTTATATTTTATACCGGTCTGGCATGCCAACGAATTTTGCAGGTTATAGGCATTCTACTCGACATCATAGATTGTTTTTATTGAAGACATAATGGAGCACATGGAAAACCTCAAAGATGATGACAATTTATGAGTTTGAGTACATCCCGATAAACTACTCCGTAGACAATCGGAACCGACATATGAATTACCTAATTCATGTCACACTTTTTAAACAGAATGAAAACTTAGTCACTTGGTCCTGACATGGGTTCTTTAGAGTTGGGTATTCGGACTCGGATTCCGCAGGATACAAGGTGAGTAGGGATGTTGCCAATTTGTAGGGAGTTTGCTCATCTCTTGGAGTTCAAAGAAGAAAAATGGTTTAACAATGTGCTTTAACAATGCTCTTGGAGTTCAGTGTGCTTTAACAATGCTCGATATGTAGCAAACTTTATTAGACTATGGACTATCTTATGGACAAATGGTATTATATTGTAGTAAGAGTACAATTAACATGACTCTCAACAAGGTTGCTCATGGTCATGCAAAGCACACTGAAGTGAAACACCACTTTATTCGTGACCTGTGGCTCGGAGGATATCTAGTTGGTTGGAGTAAGGACTATGAGTAATTGGTTGTTTTCTTCACCAAGGCCATCGACAAGAACACATTTAGTAAGTTCAGGGGAGAACTCAATTTTCCCGACCTCTCAAACTTCAACTAATTCCTCCTTGCTTACTATTTTGTGTGTATGTGCGCGCACGCGCATGGTTGTGTTTTTGTTTTGTGTGTTCTTGTTTTGTAGGACGACTACTAACTTTTTTGAGATAGCAATGAATATGGTTAAGCTTGGGATTGGTGGCACTTTGGCTCCTAAGGCTTTGATGAAAGGCTTATTGTTATGAAGCTCAAGAAGGGCTCAAACTTGTTGTTGGTAACTTGTCTTTAGCTTTCTCTTGTTACATCTTGAATCATGCAATTTTGCATAAAGTATTGACGTCAAGCATGCATGTAGGGAGAGTTGTTTGTTCACAATATGAGTATATGACTCCCTAGGTGATAACGCAAAATGCTATATGAGCTTCATGCCCATTGAACTATGATTTTGAGCTCCAAGGTTAAAATCAATGTGGCTTGTGCTGGAAGGTGGTGACAGTCTCAGAAGGGCCACGAGCGCTAAACTGTTGTCCGTCAGATGCAAGCCACATTTTTGGATGATAAATGTGGCGTCAATATTTTTGTGGCGTCAGACACTCTGATCTAAGAGAAGCATTATAGAATATCAAATAAGAAAGGGAGCTCGCCAAAGACAAGCAATTTTTTTTATTATTATCTAGGCACTAACTTTTTTAAATTTCTAGTACTTATACGTCTAATAATAATAAGTAACATGCGTGGAAGAGGACAGTTGAGTAGTTTCGTTGAGATGATAGATCCAAAGTTGAAACATTGTCCCGATTGTTTTTAACCACTGCAACACTGGGCACCGGCGCCAAGCCCAGACATCGTCTGACGTGAAGATGGAGACGCGCCGCGGCCGCGACATCAACCGTTCGCCGGTCCGGGAGTGGCGCGTCCGGGAACCACAGCGGCGTGACGAAGGTTGGGAGCGCCGCCGCTCCCGCTCTCCGGTAAGGGGCCCACGGCTATCGTCACCTGTGGCGGGGTCCACTGACTTGGACGCTCCCTCGGGTGAGCTGCATGTGGGGCCCGGCGGTTCGAACAAGACTTCCTCCACAAGCCTCTCCAAGGACCCGCTCCTGGACCATTTCCAGGTGACAGGTGCCGACCTTACTGCTGCAACCCGTGCTCTGCCTCCCTGGGATTTGCTGTTCGATGAGTTTTCCTCTGCCTTGTCTCTGTCTTCGCCTGCAATGGAGTCGGAGGGGCTGCCAACCTCTACAGGGTGTGTTTCGGGTGATTCTCTTTTCGCAGGGCTGCATGTGAACCCCGATTCTGGGCCCCCAAGTGACAGCGGCCTCTTTGGGCCGGAGTCTAGCAGCAGGGGAACTGGGCTGCCTTCCCCGGACTACATGCCCAGCAGCAACAGTCCAGCGGCAGTTGGAGCAGGCCAGCAGCAGTCCAGCGGCCCAGAGATGTGCTTTGGGCCGGGCGTACAACTTCCACCAGATGCCGCCTCCGACGAGCACGCTGACCCGACCACCATCGACGGCATGGGGAACTCCGAGGCGGCAATGCGGACCTTCATCCCGCTCCCGCCGCCGGCGATCCCCCAACCTCCTCCGCAGCCTCCACGTGCGACGCCGGCAACACCGCAGCGCCCCAAGAGCGCTCGTCAGGCGGCGAAGCCGTCGCCAATCCCCGTGGCCAAGCGCGCCCAGCACCGCCTGATCAAGGAGTTGGAGTTCGTGGCTCCAGCGGCAACGGTCACTGACGCGGTGGTGACCAAGTACGTCAACAGTTTCAAGGGACCTCTGCCGGGCAAGGCCATTACTGCGATCCGGAGGGTGACAAGGCTCGGCAACAAGGCGGTGTCGGCCGCGGTCGCGGCCGTCGCGGCGACGGATGAGGACACCGGCATGGCGGTGGAGGCGGCTTAGCCTCGCTGCTCTGCGATGTCGTCCACGGTACCAATGTTAAGTGTATCATTTCCAGCAGGAGCCGGTCTCAGGCCGGTTCAGTCAGGTGTCGCTAGTTTGCTTCAGTCAGTGTTATTTCAGTTCATGTTCAGTCGAGGCTCAGGTGTTAGTGGAAGATGGCTACCACTTTTGGGGCTATTGGTGGTCTGGTCATCTCCCAAGACAGGTTGGGAAAATGTTGTCTGCTCTTGTTTCCCCAATGGATAGCCCAGATTTTAAAATTCTTAACTGGAATGTTAGGGGCCTTAATTGCCCGGCAAGACGTGAGAATGTTCTTAGGCTAATCACTGCTGCACAACCAAGTTTGGTTTGTCTTCAGGAAACCAAGCTGGAGATCATTGATACACAGCTCGGTATGGAATTTCTTGGCCAACGACTGAACAATTTTGATTACAGGCCAGCTGATGGGGTGCGAGGGGGCATTCTCATTGCATGGGATGAGGATCTGATAGAGGCTTCAGAGCCTGAGATGAAGGAATTCTCTCTATCGATCAAGCTAAGGCTGCGTTTGTCCAACATCTCCTTTATGCTCACCACAGTATACGGCCCAACGGATGACAGTTACAAGCACCTATTCCTGACTGAATTGGAGAGCATCAAACCTGCAGATGGTTCACCCTGGGTTTGCTTAGGCGACTGGGGACAAAAGCAATCTGAATCTTAACCGGCAGCTCATGGGACAATTTCGGAACACTTTGGATCGATGTGAGCTGTTTGAGATAGCCCTTCAAAATAGAAAATACACTTGGAGTAATGAGAGGGACTCCCCAACCATGGTTCACTTGGATAGGGTCTTCTGTAACCAGGGATGGGAGCCTCTCTTTCCATCCGTATGTTTACAAGCCCTTTCTTCCTCAATGTCGGATCATTGCCCCTTGTTCTTGTGCCAACAACAAGGTCCACCTCGGCCAGCACGCTTTAAGTTTGAGCAATTTTGGACCCGAGTACCTGGTTTTTTGGAGGTGGTTCAATCAGCCTGGGACCAACCGACACTTGGGACATCGCCTCTCATGATCCTTCACAATAAGCTTGGCAACACGGCAAGGGAGCTAAAGAAATGGAGCCAATCTCTTTTTGGTGATGCCAAGATGCAGCTGCACATGGTGCAGGAAGTTATTCTCAGATTAGATATCGCCCAAGAAAGCCGCTCACTCTCACCTGATGAACTTGAGCTTCGGAGAGCTCTCAAGTTGCGGGTTCTTGGGCTTGCTGCAGTGGAGCGGGCTCGACGTCGACAATGCTCTCGCATCACATGGCTCAAGGAGGGCGATGCCACCACCAAATTTTTTCACCTCAAAGCTAATGCTAGGAAACGGAAAAAATTTATTCCCAATCTTAAAGGGGCTGATGGGAATTATATTTGGTCTCATGTCTTTACCATATATAAAAGAAGCAGTTGGTGGTGGTCGGTCGTCGTCCGTCGCCGTGCCCAGCTACAGTACTCGGCGCCGACAGGTGGGCCCATTTGCTACAGTATTCGGCGCCGACAGGTGGGGTCCGCAGTTCCCTTTCCCCTCTTTCCTCACCGTCGCCGCCGCCCGCCGAAGCTACCCGCCGCGCCCTCCTCCCGGATCTGCCGCGCCCGAAACCAGGAGGAGACGCCGCCGCCTCATCCTGGAGACGCCCGCCGCCGCCACGCCCAAAGCCGGGAGGAGGAGGAGCCCCCGCCGCCTCATCCCGGAGCCGCCCGCCGCCGCCACGCCCAAAGCCGGGAGGAGGAGGAGCCCCCGCCGCCTCATCCCGGAGCCGCCCGCCGCCGCCTCCTCCCAGATCCGCCGTCGGGGCCCCAGATCCGACGTCGCCTCCTCCCAGATCCGCCCGGAGCCGCCTTGAGGGGGGTGGTCGTGGGGAGGAGCAGCCGCTTCCCCCGCGCGCCACCGGGAGGAGCCCGCGTCGGAAGACCAGAGGTGGGGTGGTCGCGCCGTCCACCCACGCGCCGCCCTCGCGCACGCCACGCTCCTCCACGCGCCGTCCACCCCCCCGCCGCCCTCGCCTCGCGCAGCCCTCCGCCGCTCCCCCTCCGCGCGCCGCCCGCGACTTCTCCTTCCGCTCCTATCGCGCCGGTGCCGGTGCGCTGCTCCCGCCGTGCTGCCCCGCTCCCACGGCGAAGACAACAGCGAGGAGAATGAGTGGAGAGAGAGAAGGAGAGAACGAGAACGAGAGGGATAGAATGAGTGGAGAGAGAAGGACGGGAGGGCGTGAGGATAAGGATGGAGAGATCTAGAACGAGTGGAGAGAGAGAGGGATGGGCCCGGCCCCGCCCCGCTTTTATTTGCCGAGTGCGATGGTGGCCTTTGCCGTGTGCCTGTGACATGCTACTGCAAAGTATTCACATGCGTATGTATCAGCTTCCTTCATATATGGTGCTACTGGAAAGTACTTTCCCTCAAGTTTATAAATCAGTACAAAACCACAACACATCCTTCTTCCATAGGACTGCAACTTGTCCTTCTTTCCTCCTTCGCAGATTAATCACAAGCAAATGCAGCCATGGATTTGTAAGATGAATAGTCCAAAAATCGAGTCATGAATTTATTCATCTGTATGGTTTGATGCCCAAGGTATGTGGTAAGAGAATGGAATTTATTCATCTGTATTTTATATTTTGATTTTTTTCATAGATAAACATAACATTTGGAATAAAAAGCCGAAGCATACATAAGTAGGTGTTAGGAAAATATTTGATTCACTCTCGCTAACATCTGGAATGAACTGTTGATCATTTCTTGATTTATTCCGTAGCAACGCACGGGCATTATGCTAGTGAAGGGAAAGAGAAAGAGTTTTATGACTTCTACCATAGCATCCTTGGGACCAAGATAGATCGCCAATGCACCCTTAATTGGCCTGAGCTTGAACTACCAGTTATAGAGGGAGCTGACCTTGATGGTGTTTTCACAGCAGATGAAATCCTTGAGGCAATCACCCAACAGCCAGCTGAAAAAGCCCCAGGCCCCGACGGGTTCACCGGCACCTTCTACAAGGTCTGCTGGCCGATCATAAAGGAGGATGTAGTCGCTGCTTTCAACTGTGTTTACAACCTCAACACAGGCCCTCTTGAGAAAATGAACACAGCAAATGTGGTGCTGTTGCCCAAAACTGAAGTGGCCGAGCATACAAAGGATTTTCGACCTATTAGCTTGATCCACTCTTTTGCCAAGCTGCTGTCTAAAGTGTTGGCCATCCGCCTCTCACGAAAGATTGACGGCCTCATATCCAACTCCCAAAGTGCCTTCATTAAAAAAAGATGTATCCAGGACAACTTCTTGTATGTGAGGAACCTAGCAAGAGCTTATCATCGCACACGCACTCCGGCATTGCTTTTCAAGTTGGATATCTCGAAGGCCTTCGACACCGTATCATGGGAATACATTCTTGAGTTGCTGGAACGGCGGGGATTTAGTGCTCGATGGCGAAACTGGTTAGCCTTGATCTTTGCATCATCTTCTTCATCCATCTTAGTTAATGGACTGCCGGGGCCGAGGATTGACCATCGACGAGGACTTCGTCAAGGTGATCCTCTCTCGCCTTATCTGTTCATACTTGCTATTGACACGCTGCAGCGGATACTTGAGATTGCAACGGAAGATGAGCTGCTGACGCCCCTACGAGGTCGGCATGCAAGGTTGCGACTCTCTCTTTATGCAGATGATGCCGTGGTCTTCATTAACCCCTGCAGCTCGGAGGTCCAATCATTCATGACGATCATGGAAAATTTTGGCAATGCCACAGGCCTAAAGATAAATGTGGAGAAATGTTCGGTCGTGCCTATCCGCTGCGAGGACATGGACTTAGAGGACATCCTTCAACCATTTGCTCGGCAGCGAGCAAGTTTCCCAATGACTTATCTCGGCCTGCCCCTGACCCTTGGCCGGCTAAGACTGGTGCACCTGCAACCTATTCAAGACAAAGCTAGAGCAAGATTGGCCGGATGGCAAGGAAAATTGATGAACATAGCAGGGCGACGAGAGCTGGTGCGCACGGTCCTTAGTTCCTTACCAACATACGCCCTAACAGCCCTCAAGCCACCGAAGCAATTTTATAAAGACTTGGAGAAGCTGATGAGAAAGTTTTTATGGGCGGGCAGCCAAGACTTGCATGGGGGCAACTGCAAGGTAGCATGGTTGAGAGTAACCCGTCCAGTCAAGCTCTCTGGGCTCGGCATCCATGATCTTGAGCGGTTTGGGAGGGCATTGCGCCTCCAATGGCTGTGGTATGCTTGGACACAACCAAGTAGAGCATGGGCAGGGATGGAACTGCCTGTAGATAACACAGACCATGCTCTCTTTGCTGCAGCTACAAGAGTGACGGTGCACAATGGAGAGAAGGCGACCTTTTGGACCTCAAGTTGGCTGCAAGGTATGGCACCTGCAGCCCTTTTCCCCGGCCTCTTTCGCCACAGCAAGAGGAAGAATAGGTCAGTGAAACAAGCATTAAGCGATGATCTTTGGATTCGGGACATTGCGCACCACCTAAATGACTCCATCCTGGACGATTACTTCAAGCTCTGGCAGCTGATTGAAGATGAACAACTGGACCTCACATCTAATTAGGACGATGAGATCATTTGGACCCCTTCGGCGAATGGTGAATATTCTGCGAAATCAGCCTACGATGTGCAGTTTGCTGGGGCCATTACCTCTGATTTTCCACGGCTCATTTGGAGGAATTGGGCGCCCCCACGGTGCAAGTTCTTTGCGTGGCTCCTCCTCCAGAATCGGATATGGACAGCAGACCGGCTGCAACGCCGGCAGTGGCCAAATCAATATTTCTGCCAAATGTGTGAAAGGAACCTCGAAACACCTCAACATTTTTTTGCAGAATGCACATCGGTCAAAACAATTTGGGCAAGCATGGCTACCTGGGCGGGTTGTACAACACTTAACCCATCAGGATGGAACATAGAGAACAACATCACCGAATGGTATTCCTCCTTGGTGGCGCCACATTCCGGTGCATCGACGGCCAAAGGTGCTCGTTCCTTATCCATGCTAGTTATTTGGAGCATTTGGAACGAACGTAATGCTCGAGTTTTCCGCGGCGAGTTCAAGACAACAGATCGGCTCATCTCCGAGATGAAGGACGAAGCACGCCTTTGGATGATGGCAGGTTGCAAACACCTATCTAGTTTAGTTGCTAACACAATTAGCGAGTAGTCCGACATGTATTTGGCCTTGGCATCCTGTCTGGTTGCCAAGGATTGTTGATTTGCGCTACTGGCGCATGTAAAACTCTGCCTCCTTATTAATATACGCCGGTAATATGCCGGATCTTTCGAAAAAAAAAAAGGACTGTCAACCCAGTCGGGGTGGTCCCCTTTGTTTGGAGATGAGCAAGAAACTCTCTCTCTCTCTCTCTCTCTCTCTCTCTCTCTCTCTCTCCATCCACAAATGCTACCTGGCGAAGTCAGTTAGTACTACCCTGACACACATGGAACCAATGGTAGAAGCGGAATTAAGTAATAATTGGTCGATAATCACCATTATTGCACCCTTTTAAATTGTGGATTAACAACTCGAAAACACATTATAACTCATACAAAGCACCACTCTAAATTGTAATCTAATAACTTGACCGATGAATGCTACGGTTGTCGCCCACGGGCAGCAGCTGCATAGAACGTTTGCATCACCTGACAGACGACGAGGATGAAAGCCACAAGAAACGCGGCGGCGATGCCCACGTTGCGGCAGTGGTTGAACCACCCCATGAGTCGCTGCGCACGGCTGTTGCAGCGCTCCTCCAGCTCGTGCCACATGGGCTTCAGGTAGTTCCTGTCCAAGTCGTCGACGTCCATGACCACCCCCCTCCAGAGGTCGGCGAAGCCTTGCGCGACCTGCTCGTCGTTGCTCATGTAGTGGTCGACGATCCCTGCCCGTCGCAGGAGCTCGACGTCCTCCACCGTGCACGCCACCTGTGACATGAAGAGGCAGTACGCCGTGACAGGCCTCCGGTGTTGCTGCTCTTCAAACGCCATCAGGTTACGCAGGATCGTCCAGGTGTTGCTATCGACACGCAGGCGAGGGATCCGCAGCGTGCCTCGTTGAAGCTGCACGTCGAGGACGGAAGACTCGACGTGGTCCTCAAACTCCAGTGGCTTGAACCCCACGTTGGCGTCCCTTTGGTATTCCGTCGCACGGCGCCAGCGACTGGTCGGACGGCTCATCGTGTTATTCTCTGGCGGCCGAACCGTCGGCTGGAAGTAGGTGTGCACCAGGTGCAGCAGGTGACAGCATGACGGCGGCACGGGCCGTGGTTTCTTGCTGATGAAGAGCATTTTCTGGAGCAGCTCCTGGACAGGCTCTGCTATGAAGTCGACGACCGAGCTGCTGGTGCCTCCCGCGACGAGCTCGTGGAGCCTCTGCAGGACGAAAAAAGGTATCTGGTTCTCGAGGAGGAAGAGAGTGTCGCGTACCAACGTGTTCCGGTTCACCGCGGTCGGCCGTTCATGATCACCCGGAGTAGCGCTGTCGCTGCACACGTAGTCCACAAATAAGAGGAGCAGGTAGCACCCATCACTCAGCAGCATACCCACGAACTCCTCCGGCGTCATGTCGCCGACCCCATCGGCGTAGCACTCCCTCGCGTGGGGCTCCAGCTTCTTCATTTGACCCGTGAGGCCAGCTTCCGTATATTCCCGGACAGACTCTGCAGCAAGCCGACGGAGCACATCTTCTCCTTCTCAATCCTTGGACACGAACGGTCGCGGTGGTAAGGGCCGATGGGCATTTCTCGTGGCGTGTAGCTCTGGGGGTCGGCGCCGCGGAGTTGCCAGCGGACCATGGGGATGGAGCTGCTTCGCGTGTGGTATTTTACTGTAAAATGATAACGCGCGCGCGTATGAATACAATGCAAGATATATATGCACCAAGAAGTTAACATGACAAAGTTGTTCCGTGGTATGGGAAACTTGCCTGTCTCACCTAATCCATGTTCAGAAAGCAGCGAATCGACTTCGACGGTGACACTTTTGCTACAGGTTTCCAACTTATAGTCCTTATGCTTGAGTCCTGCAATATCTGCATGCCGGAGTTGCTTAGTGCATTGCATATACCACGAATTGTATCTGACAATTAATCTAATACCAAAACTGAGAATATATATATATCACACTTCAAATGAAACCTAAGGAGTTTCCAGATAACTTTCTTAATTAGCACGTAGACCATCACATTGGCCGATCCTGATTGGAGCGCAAATCAACTGTTCTAATTAAGATAATTTTTTTTCCACCCTAGTTAACCTGATCCCAAAATTTCAGCTGTTATCTAAATCCTTTTATAATATCACAGGATCATGTCTCTCATATACGAAGTATCCTAATATCTGTAAACAGATATGGGTTTTCCAATAGGTACCCATTATGTCCTTAGTAAACCCAAAAAAAAAAAAACACACTTGATGAGCAATAGCAAATCGGCCGAAAAACAATCGGTAGTCAGCTGCTTACCTCGCGCCATCAGTCCCGAAACTCCAAAGCTGCACTCTGTTGCGTATCCCTCACATCTAAGCTCTATATAGACATGCATATCACTCTAGACGAGACCTTTAAGAATCAATCTCAGTCACACTTGAAAAAAACAAAAGAAAAAAGAAAGAACGAATCTCACTGATCCCTTTTGTCTCATTCTCGGTAGCACGCTAGCTCATCGACATAAACGGATCACCACGCATGTTCGAGGCGGCTAGCTAATCATGTGAGTTGATAAATCGTGATTAGGTTACGATTTTCCAAAAAGTAGATAGCGTAAATGGTGTCAGGTCAAAAATAATTTTAATCTAATCTTTGTGTTTAACATGCAGCATTCGAGACAACTCGCTAATCGATCATATATGAGTTGGTAACCGAGTCTTGTTAGGTGATTATAGCAGTATAGTGGATTAACTGACAGGGCCTCATGGTTGGTTGTTGTGGTCCTTCTTATACTCCGGCGAGAGGGTGGTGGCGTGCTAGGGAGAGAAGGGGCAACACGTGGCTAGGGTTAGGAGGAGGGGTGGCGGCAGCTGGAGAGTGGGAGAGATTGAGGAGATAAACTTTTTTCTTTCTTAATCGAAACCTATTTACATGCCCATAAATAAGGAGAATCAACTAGTTTTCTAAGAAACACTCCAAATAAAATCTAACCCAACTCTATATCGAATTACATAAAAAACCTTTTTGACATTTATCTATTTAACAAAACTTATCCTATCTACCTTTTAGAAAACTGGGCCGCCGCTGCCCCCCCCCCCCCCCCCCCCCCCCCCCCCGGCGCGCCAAGGCGGTGGCGGCTTGGGACCTTTGGAACGCCGCCGCCACCTCACCGTTCTACTCCTCCGTATTAACATGCAGCATTAGAGACAGCTCACTAGTCGAACATGAGTTGGTAACCGAGTCCTGTTAGGTGCTTAAAGCTGTAGAATGGATAAACCAAAAGGGCTTCAGGTTGGTGAACTTTTGGATGTCGAAATATACATGGCTGTTCTATTTTACCATCGGAATAACAACAACATTTTATGCTACTCTCTCTCTCTCAAATATAATGTCTATCTAGTTTTCTCCTAAGTTAAAAATTTTAAACTTGAATAAACAATATCTATAAATATATATTGTTTCCGACTAAAAGAGTTACATAGTCCATTTCGCGATGAACCTAGGGACATCAATTTTTTGTTGTTAATATTTATATTTTTTCATAACTGCTGGTTAAAGTTTTTTGACTTAGAAAAAAACTAGATAGACACTACATTTTAGGAGAAGGAGTACAAAAATAGTCCTCGGTTTTAGTTACGCTACGCTAGCATGCTTCGTGGCGTACTTGTTTCAAAGGATAAGAATGCACGTTCACTATGTTCCTAGGACTAATGCACGTCCGGAAAATTAGTAAATAACAACTGTCACATCTTGTTCGTTTCCTTCTCCGAGTTTGTCATCTTTTGCGGAGTTGTTACAAGTTGCAGTGAATCTGTGAAGATAGACACTCCCTCAGCGGGTACACATGCAGATAATTCTTATCCTCGAGCTAGGGACATACTAGGGTACAACTGTTCCAACGTTTGACTTGCTTGGAATACTTTGACTCGGCTGTCTTTTTTGCAGATGAGGAAATTTTAGTGAAAGTTATAAAAGCAAAAACACTGTTTATGTCAGGGATCACCTTAATTTGGAGCAACAACGTTAAGTAAATAGAGGTACTTCACCTTCTTATTATTCGCAGATGCAAGGGCAAGGAACAGAAATCTCCTATTATTAGCACTTTATTATTCACAGACCTAGTAACGCTTTGGTCCAGTAATTCACCCAAGCTTAGTCAGTTGTTACCTCGCGCCATCAGTCCCGTAACTCCGACGAAGCTGGAGTCGATTCCCCATCCCTCACATCTGGGCTGTATATAGCATGCACATCACTCTCGAGACCTCAAGGACGAATCTCACTCACTCTTGCCAAAAAAAAAAAAAAATTGAAACGAATCTCAGTACCTTTTTGTCTTACTCTCGGTCGCACGTTCGTTAGCACAGCGAAATTAACGGATCTCCACGCATGTTCCGCCCACGTTACCACTCCCTAGTGGGAAAGAACAGCAACAGCGCATACTACGACGTATGTCGTGTTAGTTTTTATCTAATGTTTGCCTTTAACCTGCAGCATTCGAGGCAGCTAGCTAACCATGAGTTGGTAACCGAATCTTTGTAGGAGACTAACGAAGAATAGTAGATTAACCAAGTAGGTTCGGTTAATTTATTTTAATCTAATCTTTGTCTTTGTTCGTGCAGCATTGGACAGCTAACCCATCATGAGTTCTTAACCGAATCTTGTTAGGAGATCAAAGCAGCAGAGTAGATTAACCGAGAGGGCTTCAAGGTTGGTGAACTTTCGGATGTCGAAATACTTCCATCCGCAAATATAAAAACTCGACCTGCGGGGGGTATGACGGCCCCCGGGCATTTTTTAAGGAGAACGATCGTCTCACACAGATCGAGAAAACCCCCGAACCCTCCTCCACACCATACACAGGGACTCAGCAGGCCGGTGAGAATCGGCGCGAGTACTTAACCTATGCTTTGGTCCAACGGAGGAGCGAGGGGATTTTTTTATGCACTGCAGCGACCAGAGCCATATCGCAGGAAATAGTCGCTACAGTGCAGGTGCCGCGGCGGATCGAACCCGGGCCACCAGCCAGCGTCAACAGGAGCCAACGCCCCTGGAGCGGCGGTGCTAGCCACTCGGGCCGACCCGCGTTGGCTCCATCCGCAAATATATAGTGTCTTTTTAATTTTGTCTTAAATCAAAATTTTCAAACTTTAAAGGATACAATGTTTGTGGATAGGAAGGAGTATAAAGAGCTTCAATTTACCATGAGAACAGCAGCGACATTTTATGCTACAGAAGTAATCCTCGTTTTTAGTTTTGTTAACGCGCTTCCTTGGCGTACTTGCCGCAAAGGATCAGCATGCATGCTCCACTATGTTCCTATGGACAAATGCACGTCAGGAAAATTAGTAGATAACAACTGACAGATCTTGTTGGTTTCATTGTAAAAGTTTGTTGTCTTCTGGGGAGGAGTTGTTGTTCCAAGTTGCAATGAACTGTGAAGGTGAACACTCCCTCAGTGGGGTATGCAGATGAAGCTTATCCTCGACCTAGGGACGTAGCACTAGGGTACAAAGGTGGAGGCCATTGATGAGCAATAGCAAATCGGCTGAAAAACAATCCCAAGTATGCTTACCTCGCACCATTAGACCCGAAACTCAAAGCTGGACTCTACTGTCCGCCCCTCACATCTAAGCTCTCTATAGACATGCACGTCTCACTCTTGATGGGACCTTAAAAACGAATCTCACTGAAAAAAAATGAACGAATCTCAGTCCCTTTCGTCTGACTCTCAGTAGCAGGTTAGCACAGCGAAATTAATGGATCTCCACACATGTTCTCCCCACGTTACCACTCGCTAGTGGGAAAAGACCTTTGTCTTGTTAGTTCTAATCTAACATTTCTCTTTAACGTGCTGCATTCGAGGCAGTTTTAATCATTAGTTGGTATCCGAGTCTTGCTAGGAGAGTAACTCAGTAGAGTAGATTAACCAGGCGGGCTTCAGTTATTTCTTTTTTTCTAATCTTTGTTTCTAATATGCAGCATTCGAGACAGCTAGCCAATCGATCATGAGTTGGTAACCGAGTCCTGTTAGGGGATCAAATCCGTAGAGTGGATTAACTAAGAGGGCTTCAAGGTTGGTGAACTTTTTTTTTTTGTAGAAATATATATCATCCACACTTTTGAAGTCTAATTGTGAACAACAAGATTTTGTGATTTTACCACAGATTTTCAAAAAAAAAAAAATGAAAACAATCTGTAGTCATCTTGCAAAATCTGAAAATGGATGGTTGTTTCACAATTAAATTCCAAAATTGTGGTCAAAACGCTATTGTCCCTATTCTATTTTATCATGGGAACAACAGCAGTCATTTATGCTACAAAAATAATCGTCGGTTTTAGTTTTGTTAGCAAGCTTACTTGGCGTACTTTCTTCAAAGGATAAGAATGCGCGTTCCACTATGTTCCCAGGGACAAATGCAAGTCAAGAAAATTAGTACACAACAATTGTCAAATCATGTTCGTTTCCTTGTCCCAGTCTGTAGTCATTTGGGGGCGTTGTTCCAAGTTGCAGTGAACCTGTGAAGGTAAACACTCCTCAGCAGTCATGGTGACCATTGTCGGAGCCCCTTGTAGCCCCTGTTCAAAAGTTGAACTTGCTTGGAATATTTTGAGTTGCCTGTCTTATTTGCAGATGAGGAAATTTAGAGAAAGATATAACAGCAGAAATACTGTCATGTCTGGAATCACCTTAGCAAGAACGTTATGTAAATTGAGGTACTTCACCTTCTTGGAACAACAAGATGAAGTGGAGAGGAAGGCTCTTCCACATTTGACATACCTGAGGCATCAACAGTGCATAGAAAGTTTTGTATGTAAAATTACCTCTCTCTTTTGCCCAGGATGAGTGGGCTTTGTGCTCGAAGCTAACCTATATAAACAAAACCATAAACATAAAAGTTAGCGGTGTGTTGAAAAGGAGCGTCGACCACAGGGATCCAATGGACACCACTTGCGCGGCATTAGGTAAGTCCCGCGCGCCCGCCATGGACTGTTTTGTGGGCCAAATTTTTCTGGCCTAATTCCTGTTGAAAACCTAAGAGGAATTAGGCCAGAAAAATTTGGTATGTACTTATTTCAATGTTTTTTCTATATAATCAATCGTGTAAGGCTATGTACTTACACCTAGAGTGAAATGCATCCGGGTACATAAACTATTTAGGGATGGTCATCTAGGTACATAAACTCATTAAGTGACCATTGTCGGAGCCCCTTGTAGCCCCTGTTCAAAAGTTGAACTTGCTTGGAATATTTTGAGTCGCCTGTCTTATTTGCAGATGAGGAAATTTTAGAGAAAGATATAACAGCAGAAATACTGTCATGTCTGGAATCACCTTAGCAAGAACGTTATGTAAATTGAGGTACTTCACCTTCTTGGAACAACAAGATGAAGTGGAGAGGAAGGCTCTTCCACATTTGACATACTTGAGGCATCAACAGTGCATAGAAAGTTTTGTATATAAAATTACCTCTCTCTTTGCCAAGGATGAGTGGGCTTTGTGCTCGAAGCTAACCTATATAAACAAAACCATAAACATAAAAGTTAGCGGTGTGTTGAAAAGGAGCGTCGACCACAGGGATCCAATGGACACCACTTGCGCGGCATTAGGTAAGTCCCGCGCGCCCGCCAGGGACTGTTTTGTGGGCCAAATTTTTCTGGCCTAATTCCTGTTGAAACCTAAGAGGAATTAGGCCAGAAAAATTTGGTATGTACTTATTTCAATGTTTTTTCTATATAATCAATCGTGTAAGGCTATGTACTTACACACCTATGAAGAGGACTGAAGTATGTTTTATTACAACTATACTTCAGCATATACGCCATGATTCAGCACAAAAGCTTAAGCATGGAGAGAATGATGGTTTTCCACTGGATTATCTTACAGGCTAACAAAAAATTATTATTGAGCTATACCAAAAAGAAAAAAAAATTTAATATATTCTATTGGACAGCCAAAGGGCCTCTGGTTGAGTTGGCTAGAGGAGCCCAGCGGCACTCCTCAGGTCCTGGGTTCGACTCCCCGTGGGAGCGAATTCAGGCTGAGGTTAAAAAAATCCTCTCTTCTGTCCCATGGCCAAAGCACAGGTCTAAGGTCGGCCGGTAGTGGTCGTCTCACATGGGCTACGGTGCCACTGTGTAAGGGTGGGGCAGGGGTTCGGAGGTTTCTAGATCTGTGTAAGAGGATCTTCTCCTCTCCAATAGAAAGCCCGGGGGCCGTCATACCCCCGGCAGGTCCAGTTTTTTTTATATATTCTATTGGACAAGAAAGTTTGACCATAGTGTAAAGCTTTCAGAATTTTTAAGGGTGTAGGAGAGCCTACAAATCAATGAGTTTTTCCGATTATCTAGATCACATAATAGTTGAAAATTTCAACTTGTTTGTTGAACAATACTTGAACTGAAGTCTGAACCACCCTGAAACAAAGTTATGAATATAAACAGTATGAACCAGAGCATGGATAGAATAATCAATTGACTGATGTTTAGCCCTTTCAGACGAACAACAGTCGCAAAGCCTAATACTAACAAGTTAAGCCCTCTTCATAAATTATTTTTAAAAATGATGTCTCGATCAAGATGATGGGAATTCAGGAGGGTGGCAACAAGTGATGGCAGGTCAGTCTCATAGACATGGCACGACGACGGCAGCTTTATGGCATTCAGGTTTACCACTTCCATGGTTCCAGGTTAAGCAAAAGCAAGCCCATCCGTTCAACATGTATGACCGCAGTGCCACTCCTTTGACCGAAACATTCTAGGCTCATCCACAACAGTTGTTAGAGAGGGGATCCTTGGGTCTTTGGTTCCTGAACATTTCGGGAACCGAAGACAAGGAAAGACATATAGAACTAGCCTATTGGCAAACGCTAATGCATAAGCAACCATCTTTGTACTGCATATATAAAATGAACAAGGAACCTTAACTCTGTTCTTGTACAGTTGTATTTAATAGGTGAATAATAATAGCAAAGTTAGTATACACTAATCAATCGATCGATCAGCAATCCATAGATAAGTAGCAGTATATTGTATTATGCAGGAAAATATACCATATAATGCTCCATGAACAGAGTAGCAGGAAAATATAGCATATAAATTAGTCTAATCTTTGTCTTTAACATGCAGGATTCGAGACAGCTAGCTTATCGATCATGAGTTTTTAACCAAGTCTTGTTAGGAGATCATAGTAGAGTATATTAAACCGAGAGGGCTTCATGGTTGGTGAACTTTTGGAAGTTGAAATACTCTTTCCATCTACAAATATAGTGTCTTTTAGCTGTGTCTTAAGTCTAACTTTTGAAAGACAAAGGGCTATTCAATTTTACCATGGGAACAGCAGCAGCTTTTTATATATGCTACAGAAGTAATCCTCGGTTTCAGTTTCGTTAACACGCTTCCTTGGCGTACTTGCCGCAAAGGATAAGCATGCACGCTCCACTATGTTCCAGTGGACAAATGCACGTCAGGAAAATTAGTACTCCCTCCGTCCAGAAATATAATGTACATCTAGTTTTGTCCTAAGTCAAATTTTTTGAACTTTCACCAATAATTTCTAGAAAACCGTCAAGATTGATAACATGAAAAATGCTTCTACTAGATTCATGAACTTTCATAATACTCCCTCCGTTCATCTTTTAGAGGCGTATTAGCAGCGATGGAAAAATTCGAGTTTGCTGGGCGCATTTGCGTTAGGCTTCTCCGGCTGTGGAATTAGTTCTGGCCTCTTCGCATGCCTCCTAGGGTAATTAAGTCCAGTGCATGTTGGCTTGCCTCTTCACATGATTCACAAGCAGCTGACATGTGGGCCTGATGAAAGGGACATTTAGATGCAGCCGCAAGCCCACAACAACCAACATGCTGATTTAATGCTGAATGAAGCGTCGCCAAGGTAATTAAGAGAAGAAGAACGTGAATTATCAGAGGGACTTGGTCTTTGTGCCCATCCCAAATGCGCTCCTGAAAAACGAACGGAGGGAGTATATAATTACCTTACTTTGAAATAATATATATTTTAGATATTATTGGTCAAAGTTCAAAAAGCTTGACTTAGGACAAAACTAGATGTACTCTGTATTTCTGGACAGAGGGAGTACAAAATAACTGACAAATCTTGTTCGTTTCCTTGTGAAAGTTTGGTCTTTTGGGCAGTCGTTGTTGTTCCAAGTTGTCACCCCAAACTTTCTTATTTTAGGATGTGAACCGTTTTCCAACTTTTAATGCTATTTTTTTTCAATTTACTTTATGTTTAAAGAATTTATCTATTCAATTTAAGATTTTTAAAATAAATAAATAAATGTTTTACCTTTTTGTTTATATAAAAGAATTTACTTTATTCGTAAAATGTGTTTTATGAAACAAAGGTATTTATTTAGTTGCAAGACTTTTAACAAGATTTTAATTTCATTTATGAAAACCTTTTAAAATGAAGTCCCTTTAGTTTGTCTCAAAACTTTAAAAATGTTGGGTTCAATTTTCTTTGACAAATGATTCGTGCTGTTTGAAAGAATTTGGCAAAACAAGAGTACACTTTATTTTTGGCACAAACATTTCAAATGTTTTCCTATTTGTTCTAATTTATTTAAGTTACGCAAATAGCTTTTGCTCTAGCTCAAAATCATTTTTGGTTCTTTGGAGTTAATTACTACTCCTTTGTAAAATGGGAAAATCCTATGCTTATTCAATTCCAAAAGCATGTCCTTTTTATTTACAGCTGCTCATGGACCAATAATATCCTTACCGGACTCCAAAACGCACAGGCCTCCGGCCTGTTTTTCTTTTCCTGCACCAGGCCGAGCCTATCTCTCCTTTCCTTTCTTTCTTTCTTTGTTTTCTTTTCAGCGCTCAGCCCAGCAAGTCAAATCAGTCGAGCCAGCCTGCCCTGCTCTCCGCCTCCTCTGCACGAACGCATCTCACCGCCGCCGTTCGCGGCCTGCGCCGGAAACTGCCGACGCCGCCTTGATGCCGCACTCCCCTCCCGCTTAAACCCATCTCGCTGCTCCTCTTCCACTTTCCTTCCGTTTCCCCACTCATTTTCCTGCTCCGGCCATTAATGGCAATCATCGCCGGCGCTGCGCGCCCGGCCGTCTCCCCTCGCCCGCGGCCTATAAAAAGGTACCCCGAGCTTCACCTCGACCCCCTTCGTCGCTCGGGCACCTTGTCGCCACCCATTCCCCACTGCAGCGCCGTCGCCGGCGTCTTCTTCCCCGGGTCCGGTGAGAGGCGCAGCTCCGCGCCGCCGTACGCCGTCTTCATCGCTTCCGGCCGTCATCGTCTCGTCTGACCCCTCTCCCTTGTGCGCAGGTGCACGAGGAGTGCACCCGGACCATCATCGTCGAAGCTCCGGCCACCGGAACACCCTTCCCGTCGAGCTCCGATGACCACCACCGCCAACCTCCGTCGCCGACCACCTTCCCGACCATCCCTGAGACGCGCGACCACTCCGGTGAGCTCGCCATGCCTTCACCTTGCCCTTCCGCCCCTCGCGGCTAGCCTCCGGTCACGGGAGCCCTGCTGCAGCCCACTCCGGCGATGCAGAGCTTGATGTTTACCTCTGAATCTTTGTATAATCAATTCACAGTTCATTCAGTCTCTGTTATCCTGCGCACCTGTACCTGTAATTTAGTTTTCATCCCAGTTAGCCATCCGAACCAGCCTCAATCTATGTGCAGTTGCTGTTTATTTAGCCATGTAATTTTGTCTAATCCACCAGCACTTCTTTCAGCCTCTGTATCATGCGCACCTGACCATAGAGCCTAGTTTAGCACAGTTTGTTTGCTGTTTAATCACTGCAACCTAGTTTAGCTCTTGTACTCTGTAGTCTGTATAATCAACCCACAGTTCTTTCAGTCTCTGTTATACTGCGCATGTGTTCCTGAAAACTTAGTTTTTTATCTTAGTTTAGCCATCCGAACCTTAGTTTTAGCATATCTTTTTAACCGTAGCTCCAAATTTAGTGTTTCTTTCGCCAAAATGATCATAGCTGGAAATCCCATAACATCATTGCATTTTCATACCGTAATCTCTCTGTTCTGTGCACTGTATTGATTGGATTGCATTTTCTTGTCTTGTTTGTGCGTTTAGGAGATTACGTTCAGGAACCGCTGTACGAGGATTTGCAGAATCAAGTGTTCGAGGCAGTCGAAGAATATCTCCAGGAAAGCAAGTGTCCTTGACGCATCTTGTACCCTGTTTTGAACTGTTTTATTTACAAAATTGCATGCTGGGTCAATATGATACGAACCTATTTGTAGGGTATTTACTAGAATTTCCATACTATTGTTCCTTGTCGCCTAGTTACTTCTTTCAGTTCATGGGTAGAATGTCGCTTAGCCTTGCTATGGTTTGGGTCTGGGTACATGTTAATTTTGACTAATTGAACTATCGACACATGAGGGATAATGGTTAACTGTTAGCAACACATGGAGCTAGGGATTTGGGTGACTGGTATGGGGCTGTGCTGGGGTTACCGGCAAGCTCGGAGGCTTTTTGGGGTTACCGGAAGTCTCTTGGTTCGTTAACCACCTAAATCTAAGGACCGGTTCATGGAGCGACCACCTATGAGAACAGTACAACCATGAGCTAAGTTATGGGCGCGGCCTGGCTTATTACGTAGTGGAGACCAGTTTTGTGCGTGCCAAATGGCGGTGCGAGGAAGGCGGGTTACGCTGGCAATCGTCGGGGAAGATATGTGTGGGGACAGGAGAGTTACTCCTCGGAACCATATGGCACAAGAGGGGGCCTCTAGGTTGAAGGGTTACTTCTCCTATCGGTGGAACCTCAGTGGGCACGTACAGACTGAAAGAAGCTATCGAAACGTCTTGTAGTGGTCTCCTAGCGCACACCTTGGAAGTGTGTAAGGTTACTCCGTCCGTACAACGGGTATCCGGCAATACGGGACGATCATGACTGACTCATGGTGAAAGTGTACAACCCCTGCAGGGAGAAAACTGTCTAGACAGCCGTGCTCACGGTTATGAGCGGCATGGACCCTCACATGATTAGTTGGGATGGTTTGGTTGGGCATCACAGTGGGGTAACTTTGATTGGGTGGTGTAACCCGTAGTTGTTATGACGCGATGAGAATTGGAGAATGAAGTATTCACATAGTAATTAGGTGCTTTTAAAAATGATTTGAACTAAAAGCAATTTACGCAAAGGAACTAATTTAGCCTTTCTTGAAATAGCCACATGTCATATTTTCCCTCCACTTGCTGAGTACTTTTGTACTCACGCGGACCAAAATCGTTGTTATTCAATTGAAGGAGAAGCTTGGGGAAACTATGAAGATGAAGAGTCTGACGTCTAGGCGTGCTACTCAGTCATTGCCTGTGGAAGCTACTTCACTTAGTTCTATCGCTGCAATAATGTAATTTTCTTCTAGACCTACGGGGTCATTAATAAAATCACGATGTAATAAAGGATATGGATATTATTCTGAATTTCTGAGTCACTATATGTGTGTGTAACTCGTCCTGGGCGCACATACGCCTTACATCTAGTTCATCCTCAGAACTGGGTGTGACAAAGGGTATCAGAGCCATATCGACTGTAGGACGCAGCCTAGATAGACCGGATGTTCTAAGGATATAATTTACAAACTATTTACACTGAATTTTATTTTTAGTCTCATATTCATTTACTTTGCTTCAGATTGCTGTTTCACACCTCCTTCTTTTATTTACACTACTGTGTTACAGTTTCTTTAGCCCTGTTTAAACTGACGCCTTACAGTTTCTTTACTTTTATTCAAACTGTTGTTCTACAATTTTTGTTGCCTTTATTTAATCTGTTGCCATACCAGTTTCGTTGCTCTTATTTAAACTAGTGTCTTACAGTTTGGTTTCTTTTATTCAAACTGATTACAGTTTCTTGCTTTGTTTATTTCCTTTCATTTAAATTGTTGTCTTACAGTTTCTTTGTTTTGGTTTAAACTGTTATCTTACACTTTCTTGTTTAAAAATGTAGGCGATGGCCCAACCTTTAGACTTTTAATATTAGTCTATGTCCTATACCTTCCAAAACCTTATCATAGAAGCTATCCTAAAATAGTATTTGTGATACGCTATAGTACCGTTGGTTGCTTTGTTTGTTTGTTTGTATTGTGTTTGTTTGATGTGTTTCTGTGTTAACAAAACATTTTTGTTTTATACCTTGCCTTAGCCCATTGATCCTACCTTGTTTATCCATCAGAACATCTCAAAACTTCCATTTTGGGTTCAACAAGATGTCCGACCCGAAAACAACAACAACTCAAGAAAAGAAGATTTTCTCCTGAGTAGAAGAAATAAAGACTTTCATCCGCATGAAGCAAGCTACCAATGAAGCCCTTCGACTACACACATGACGTTGTTTGATTTTTTTTTTTTTAATGTTTGCTTGTTTGCGATATAGGATATTTTGAGCCTATATTTCCTTGACCATACTCCATTCAGTTTACCTCCTGGTTGCATATAGTGTGATTCTCTATCAATCTTATAAAATCATTATCTCAAAAAAAAAAATCAACTCCTAGCTTCTCTGAATCTAGGGGCGAGATTCCATTTAAGGGGGTAGTTTGTCACACCCAAAATTTCTTATTTTGGGATGTGAACCGTTTTCCAACTTTTAATGCTTCTTTTTCAATTTACTTTATGTTTTCCAACTTTTAACCGCTAATTCACACCCAGGGTGTGATATATTATTTCACACCCCAGACCAGCCTCACTGCAGCCCGCTCAGTCGGCTCCTGGGCTTGTTTTTTTTTTTTTTTCTGGTTGCCGAGGTCAGGCCAATTTTCTCTCCTGGTTTTCAGTTTGCGCGCTTTCTTTTCTTTAATGCTGCCAGGCTGTCGGTTTTAAAGCCAGGATGAGGCAAATTTGGAAAGTATTAAAATATTTGGAATGCCAAGCCGTAAAAGGCTCTCTGATAGGATCGTTTGTATTATAGGAGTATTAAACTGCTTGGAGAAATGTGCGAACTCCTTTTGGGATGATGACGTATGCATGAAGCTGAATATTTTGAGCGCAAAATCTGAGTAGATTTGAGCAGAAATCTGAGTTCATTTGAACTCGTATTTCCGTAGAGGAACCCGAACAGTTGAATTTTACAGCTGCGTAAAATGATATTAAATATACAACGCGGAGGGCGCGGCGATGCGTCGGCGCGGAGGGCGCCGCCAGCTCGTCGGAGCGTCGGCAGGCTAGCGCGGCGGCGCCCTTCTCTTCTCCACCGCGCCCGAACATCGTCGTCTTCGGCCTGGGTGCCGAGTCCCCTCAGATCTGGCGCCGCCCCCTCAACGCCAGAGATCAGGTTGCTCCAGGCGGATCTGGCTCTCGTCCGGTCGCACGTGTAGTGCCTGGGGCCTGCTTCCTCGATGCCGCAGGTTCTCGGTCCCGTCCCTGCTCTCTCCTTCCCCGGATCTCGAATCGCTCTGCTCCCTGATTTCTTGCTTGTTGCTTGCTTGTGCAGTTGTGCGAGCTGCTTCCTGATTTCTTGCTTGCTCGCAGCGCTGCTGCCCTCTGTTTCCATTGCAATTGCAGCTGCGTAGGTTCATCTTTGGGGTACGAAATTTGTCTTGTGATTTTATTTTTTTCATGCAGAACCTGCTAGGTTGCTTAGCTACCTACCTGCCTCGCAAGTTTGATGCGCAGTTTGTGACGTCTTCATGTACTTCCATTGCTTAATCTAGCCCTTCATGTAAGTTGTTGTAGGCTGATGCTTTTTTCCATAACTGCATCCCCTGATACTATGCCCCAGCAAGCATCCCTGACACCTTCTCCTTATGAGAACATCTCGTTACCGCGGTTCGTATGTTACCGTGTTACCAACTTCAATAACGCCTCAAATATGCAACGAAAAATTGCAACAAAAATATGAATGGATAGCTCATGCAACGATCTACAATTTATATTTTTGGTTGAGGTGCAACCGAAGCTCGTACAAGAAGATACAAAAAAGAGAAATCAGACGTTGAATAGTAACGGATTGCGGGTTCGTGATGAACAGTTGCAACCCGCACTATTCACAGTCTGATTTCTCTTTTTGTATCTTCTTGCACGAGCTTCGGTTGCACCTCGACCAAAAATATGAATTGTAGATCGTTGCATGAAATATCCATTCATATTTTTGTTGCAATTTTTCGTTGCATATTTGAGGCGCTACAGTGATCGGTAACACGGTAACACCCTAAGGGGTGGTAACACAGGAGATGTTCTCCTTATGCTAGTTTGTTGTGTATCACTGTCCTTAGTCAATTAGTTAGTAGTCAGTGCTAGTCAAGTACTATCCTTAGTCAATTATCATTGTGAAATCAGTTCGTCTAAAAGTAAGACTGGCCATGTTTGTCATGTTGTTTACATGCTTTAGTACACTTTACCTTGACTTGTATTTCTTACAAGTGCAAATCCATCACTGTCCTCACTTGCATTGAGCCTGTTTACTTCAGTTTAAAATTTTACCTGTAGGATCTGCACGGATCCGCTTCTGCGCCGCCTCATCGGCTTGGCCGCTCCCGGATCCACCTACGAGGGGGCATGGCGGCCATGATCCGGCAGGGGCGCATTCTCCTTCAACACAAGCACGGATCTGAGCCCGGCCTGGATCCCGGCAAGGTAACTGCATCTTCCTCCACTCCAGTAGCTGTACGTCAAGGCCGTCCCATCCACGCGATCCTCTCCATTGTCT
This sequence comes from Eragrostis nindensis, assembly GCA_012490785.1. NCBI lineage: Eukaryota > Viridiplantae > Streptophyta > Magnoliopsida > Poales > Poaceae > Eragrostis > Eragrostis nindensis. The sequence continues at coordinate 48,703 of JAAXCT010000947.1, forward strand.
CTCCCTGCTGAGTCAGATTAGATATTGCTGTGCCCTCCACCTGTTCGACCAAATGCCACAGCACGCGTTACTCATGTCTAATGCTTTGGTTGTTGGTCTGCTAGACAGACAAGAAAGATGCTTCTCGGCACGCGTTACATTCATTCTTGCATGGTTCTGTTGTCCAATATGCTTCTGATCTCCGTTGCTAAGTTTGTATATTCAGTGTCATGGTCAGCTGATCATGTATATACATTGGTAGCTCATCTACATACGTTAGTATATCTGAATTTTGTATTTGGTATAGCAAGTGTGCTTGCCTTTTGTGCAAATATCTAGTCCATAATTGGTATAGCAAGTGTGCTTGCCTTCTGTGCAAATGCCTGTCACTGTAGTCCGTTTGTTCTGTGCAAATACCTGTCATTGTGTAGTCAGTATGATTTTCATGTTGATTTCATGCCATAGCTAGATGTTAATCACCTGATACAATCCTTGTTGTTGCTTGACTTGGGAGCTTTAATTTACAGGGCTACATAACTATACTGAACACTGGAAGTGTGTTTCCTTGCCATGGATAAACAAATACGTTGTACAATCCTTTTTGCTTATTTGTGCATCTAGTACCTGTGCTTTATTACTTGTACCTGCTATTCTGCTAAGTGCCATTGCCTTGTGCTAAGCTACCAGCTATTCCTCGTTTACAGAACACAATGATGTGCATGTTGACAAGAGATGCAAGTAGGAAAAAACTCTATGCATTTTAAACATATTACATGTGACCTTGCGTTCTGTTTTGTTGCTAAGTACTATTTGTAGTTAAATAGCAATATCTGTTTTTACTAAATGGTGTCAGCTCTACAGCAAAGTAGCAATGTCTGTTTATTGCTAAGTACTATTTGTAGCTGGTGCACAATGCTAATTGTTCTGCTTCATTTTCCGTTCAATGCATGCATTTCTACCCTTGATTCGATTGTCTTACACGCACCATCTAAGTGCTACATATGTATTAGCGACTCGTCTTGCAGATTTAAAGTAGCCGAGCAATCACCATTTTTACTAATTGCTGATGGTTCACCATTTTTGTGGATTATTTCGGTGACAACTCCAGATCTGTGTGATGATCCAAAGAACCATCACCATTTTTACTGTTCATGTTCCTGCAAGTCAACTTATTTTACAAAATAAGTTTCCATAATTGAGGAGTTGCCACTTCTATACAGCTTCAGTTGCTGTTACTGCTGGACTGAGATTGTATACTATGCCCTATAAATTGATTTCTTTTCTCACTTTTGGTTGTTTTGCACGGTGCTATAACTTGCTTGTTTACTTCGACTTAAGCTTTGAATTGCTTGCCATTGACGACCTCTGATTTTTTGTTGTGATGATGCCAGGAAGTAAGCGGAAAGAGAAAAGGAAGAAAGAAGGGATGGAGGGAGTGAACATCGAGAACAAAGGGCTGATGCTTATATCTGACTAGGCCTACTCTCAAGGATTAACAAGAGTGAGATCTCATTAGCACTTAGGAACTGGTGATTTGCTCTAATGTAATGATTGACTGATGGCTGTGTGACGAAATATAATAGGCTGTATGTTGAATGTCTCTCGGTGTAAATCTGGTCAGCCCACAATATTGTTTGCTTGGTTTTTTCTGATGCGAAAAAAAGTATCACAAAATTTAGCCTAAAAATATGGCCAAAAGTTTGAATTAAGCAGGCCGAAAGTAAAAAGGCTTGCAAAATAATGGGCCAAAGTAACTGGGCCTGCGAAATGGTGGGTTGAAAGTAAAATAGCCTGCGAAATAATGGGTCGAAAGTAAAAAAGGCTTGCGAATTTGGTGGGCCGAAAGTAAAAAGGCCTGTGAAATAATGGGCCACAAAACAGCTAGGTCCGGTCCAATAGGTAATGACAAAAATTGCAATTGTCATGCAACTCTATGACATATTTATGAGTGTCATAAACTGATTGTGACATTTTTTGAATTGTCATAGACAGTTATGACATTTCTGCAAAAAGTCATAAAATTATGACAAAAATAGCGAAAAAGTCACAGAAGGTATTTAGCTACACACCTTCTATGACTAAGTGATTTTTGTCACTAAGAAGTCATGGAAGGTCAGTTATGACTAATTTCAGACCTTCTGTGACTAAAGTAAAATGTTATGAAAAGTCAAAATTGTTGTAGTGTATATTGGAACACATTTAAACACTCTTAAGAGATTCTGCTCGAATCTGGTCTTCATCAGTTGTGATCATAAAATGCTAACAGCGTAATCAGAAAAATAAATGAAGTTTGATCACAAATTCTTTTGGAGACTCTGGTTGATTACAAATGAAGTGTGAGCGAAAACATGAATATCCAATATGATTTATCTTTCTGATAGCCACTACAGTGGAGCATTTACAGTATTTCATCTTCCGTCGTGTGTGATAGTAAAATGTTATACACTGAGATCACAAAGCACAGATAGATTTGCCTCACAAAAGAAAAAACGACAAGCACATTTCTTTGCGAGCTCACTGCTTTATTGCTGGATAAAATAGAATGTTTATCTGAAAAAAAGAATCATTAAATCGGAAGAAGAAAGCAGACGCGATACATCAATGGATCAATAGATGACTTACAGCCTGGGGTTCTCCGGCCCTGTCCGCATGCCATTCCTTGTATCCATCGTAAGCACCAAATCTAAAGCAAGATGGTGCCTTGATTGGAAGGAAGAAGAGTGTGTTTAACCTGGTGTGTCCAGAGGTGGCGAAATTTAAAGATCTAAAGAGAAAAAAACTGCGTACCTTGGGAGAGAGCTGCAACAACCAAACACCGGCGGCCATCGAAGGAAACGAACAACCCATCGCCCTGACGAACATGAACAAACTGCATCTTCATGGTACGATCGCCGGGATGGCAAGAGGAGCAGCAGGAGCAAATGCCGATGGTTGTGATTGGGAAAGGCTCCTGACGTTAAATAGCAGGGTACCTGACACCCCTGATTAAAGGGTGCAGTTAGCATATTCAATCAATCGTAATAAATGCCTTCCAAATAAAGCGGGGTTTGGTTTTTTAATCTGGTTTTCAGCAGGTTGGCTCGGTTGGTTTATTTGGGTGTGGCATATGCCTGGGATTGAATGGGGCTGGGTTGGGTAGGCATCACGTGGCTGGGAGTTATATAGTGTGTGTGTGTGTGTATTAATATTCAGCCTCTGCATCGACCAATTCACGTAGTTGTTCACATAGTTCATTATTACAGCACCACGAGCCCACCAAGGCTCATGCACAAACCAAAATAAAAAAAAGGCAAACCATTGTACCAAACAAACTAGAAAGCAAGACTATTACTAAAACGCCATCCATTGTTGGTGAAAACTTCCATGAAAGCTGTTTCAAGCACACAACATCCCCACATTATTTGGGGCCGGTCCTCCTCCTTTTGCAAGAGTATCCAGAAACAAATCTAGTACGTTCCTGTGAAGATAACCTGCATAGAAGAAACAACGTGCATGTCGTCAAAAATCATATTATTTCTACTCAATCAAATTGCTCAACAAAATGCAATAGCTCCAACAAAAAAAATTTAACGAAGTTTCTTTTGCACCCCAAATAACCAGCCATCGAACATACGTTCCATATTTTCAGGCGGAGGAATATTAACGAAACTTGCACAACTCTCCAATAAGCCTAGCTATATGACAATCGAAGAAAAGGTGTTGTATGGATTCATCAAGATTACAAGAAAAACATTTTAAACTTCCTTTCCATTGTCTCGTCACTAGATTATCTTTAGTTGGAACTATGCCTTTAACTAAGTACCACATAAAAAATTTTATTTTCAAGGGCAATTTGAGCTTCCAAATGGGTTGGTTACGCGGTATAACATCAGGGACAGCCAGCGCTCTATAAATTAAGCGCACCGTGAAATTCCCATCTTGGTGTGATAAGACCACCTAAGGTATCTTCCTAATCCGTTAATTGGACATTAGCCATTGTAGCTATAAGTTGCTGCCAAGCTATAAGATTATTTCCAAGTAAGGGACTTCTAAAAGATACAATCAAAGGATTTGATCTAAGTACCGTTGCAAACCGTCGCACTTTTCTTTCTCACTATATTGTTTAAAGATGGATATTGGTCTTTGAAGGTTGTGTTCCCCAACCAAGCGTCTTCCCATAATTTAACTTGAGTTCCATTACCCCAATTGAACTTTCCCATTCTCAAAAATTCCTTTTTCACCTTCATGAAGCCAGATCAAAAGTGAGAATTTCCAGGCATATGTTCAACTTGTGTAATAGTTATGTGTCTCATTTGTTGCCAGATCCATCCGCATTGATCAATTTATATACCCCATTTGCTTATTCTGTAATCAAGATCCATGATTCCTACACCCCCTTGATCCTTGGCATACAAAGAATTCCTCATTTAGGTAGTCTATATTTCCTTTTATGACCATCACTTTGCCAGAAGAATCGAGATCTATAATAGTCTAACTTCTGGAGTATCCCACGAGGATTTCAAAGAAAGACAACATAAAAATAGAAAGACTTCTAGGGATAGAGTTGATTAGAACCTGCCGACCTCCTAATGAAAGCAATTTCCCTTTCCAGCCGCTTAATCTTTTTTGAAATCTTTCCTCTACTTTCTAATCACTATTTCTATAACGTTCGGTGATGCATAGGTATACCTAGATATCTGAAAGAAAAAGACCCCATACCACATCTGAATATTTGTGAATATTCCCTTTCAAAATCTTTAGCTTCACAATAACAAAACATCTCGCTTTTATGGAAATTGATCATTAGGCCCGAAAGTTGCTCAAAAGCGCAACTCACTAGCTTCATATCCTTAGCCTCCTCTAGATCATGTTCCATAAAAACAATAGTGTCATCTGCATACTGGAGAACAGATAAACCATCCTCAACTAGGTGTGGCACTAGTCCTCTAATTTGACCATTGTCCTTAGATCTAGAATTTAAAACAGCTAGCATATCTACTATTATATTAAACAAAATGGGGGACAAAGTTCTCCTTGACGCACACCTTTTCTAGTATGGAAAAAATGGCCTACATCATTGTTTACTTTAATACCAACACTACCATGGGATACTACTTGTTGAATCCAAGAACACCATGTCGGTGAGAAGCCTTTAATTCTCAATACTTGTTGCAGGAATGACCATTTCACCTTATCATAGGCCTTTTCGGAATCAGTTTTAGAATTACCCATTTTTCTTTTTCCTATGTAACTCATGAATTGTTTCATGCAAGATAACCACTCCTTTGCATTTCTCATATTTAGTTATATCCTCATATATAGAATGCCAAATAGCCATGTTGTTTTTTGCATTTCTCATATTTAGTTATATCCTCATAGTAGACACTTAATAGGTGCACAAACTATATGTTCTACTTTTCTTCTCTTGATGATTGCAAAGTACTCGATTAGAATAAATTCTGATCATTAGTGAAGCTTTGCTTTATGAAAGACAAAACCAAGTCACCCAAAATGTATGCCTAGGAAAAGAGCCATGTGCTGAGTAGTCAAGGGCTATGATCAGTTGGGTGGAGTGTATAACGGAAGGTATCAACTACTTGGATGAACTAAGACTGACAAGAGGAGAAACACGTGTATAGAATACTTGTACATTTCAGGACATACTTCATGATCCAGATAATTTTAAGAAGAATTCAAGGCCATGTGCTTATTTCCTATGCTTGGACGCTGGACTGGCCAGCCAAAGGTGCACACATCAAAATATAAGGCAAAACTTAATTACCCTTCAGGTTAGGTGGTACACCCACGATAAGCCATCATTTGATGTCCTGAGATTCACGGGACTATAGCTAATAGGTGTGCCTATTGGGTGCTTTTTATTCTTTGATGATATTTATGACATGAACTTATGCTTTTATTTTTCAACTAAGTTTATTCCAGATATTAAGAAAAAAAGAGATGCACGAAGTGTTGAAAATGTAAGTACACATGATTCAGTACCATAAGACACGTACCTTACAGACGTTGAATTGTCTCCCTGCGCCCATGTCTGAGCCAATCAGACCGAAAGACCGGACGTTGGAGTATTGGAACATAAACTACTGGCAATTTCACCTGATCAACTGCATTGCCTGTCGATCTATCGAACATGTTGTCGGCTATCTCATCGGGTGACAGGTTGTCACCCACCCTTGTACTCTCCACAAGAATCGAGTCACGGAGTGTGCTCGGTGGGGCTGTCTTCCTTGCTCGGGTGCTTATAACGATATTGCAATATGACCCTGGTTGAACAGTGCTTTTATTTGGCTGTGCGTGGTATTTTTTCTGGTTCATCTTTATATTAAATGCAATGAAGCAATTCGTGTTATTGGTTAACTGCAGGCAGCACGATAAATCCTTAAAGCGCTCAAATGGGAAACGCAGCTCGAAGGCCGGATCCATCTCCAGATCTTTTTTCTGCGAGGAGGAATTTGATAGTTTGTTAATGTACATTCAACTGTATCCAAACTTCCGAAGAAAATATTATTAAGATGTGATGGATTTATTGCCCAAAAGAAACGACAAGTACAATAGCATAGTCAATGCTCAAACATATTGCTCATAAAACTGAGCGAACATATTTATATTGCAATGGAAAAATCTATATTTTTTATGTTGCAGTAAATAAAAATGTTACTATGCAAAAACAACAATTACTAATGACTACACCAGACTAATATATGGATAGTACGATTTCGGACATGTAAGCTATAATGATGCTTCAGTCTTTTTGCTGCATTTGAAAAATATTGCATGATCGATGAAAATAGCATATCCTTTTGCCAATGCATGAAAATAGCCATTGTGTGCCAACAGGGAAACTCATGGGGGTCGAAGAATGGAAATAAAAGTAGCATATCCTTTCCCAACCGCATGTATGATGATTGGAGAAGCAGACATGGTAAGAACAGCATGCCTTGTTCAGGAACACGAGCACACTGACGGCAGAGTGAATAAGGCTGGGCAGCGCCTTACCTCAGAGGTTGTATCATTGCTGGGAACAGGTGAATCATGGGCAGCTTCAGTAAGAGTTCCACCTACTCCAGCAGGGACAACAACAGTAGCATCAAGGGAACCTGTGATCATAAGCAGCACCATTATGTGCATATCTGAAACGTGTTAAAATGATAATTACGTGGAAGAGGTTAGTGTTGTAACCTTTGCTGCCTGAAGCTTCACCTTCTGTGGGTATTGCAGCCATGGTAAGAACAGCATCAATCTGGAATGATGTACGGTCACGGGAAAGAGAACCTGTCGGGACACTGACACGGAACTCATATCGCCGCCCACAAAGCCTAGTGATCTGCTGTGGAGTGCAGCCTCCTGCAACTCCAACGCTCTCAATCAGAGAGAGGACTGGCACACCAATGAGTTCCTCTGCAGTTGGTCCAAAGCAAACAAACTCCACTGCTGGTCCATCAGAGTCTAATGGGGTGCCTGGATCGACACCCATGAATGAAATGAGGTACCTGCGAGAGGATTTATTTAGAAGTAACAGGCAGCAGGTAAAGAGGCAGGAAGAATTTATTTGCCGGCAGTAAGTAACCTTGGTTCGCAACCTTTTCCCGAGCACTGCCCATCAGAGCACCTGTAGGTATCTCCATCTGCATGAGTCTTCCTCTTACAAACAGTGCAGGCATTGTACCACCAAGACTGAGTGGGTCTGATATTTTTGACCTTTGTCTCAACATTATAGATGCGTCCCTGAAACCATGTTGAACAGATCAGGTAAGCACAATGAAACATAACTGCCTTGTAGAAAGACTGTTTACTAAAAGCAAAGTATGTGGTACTAACAAATGCTTCATGGGGATTCACAATGGCAGCAAGGTCAGCAATTTTTGTCGGTGGTGCCCCAGCTGCAGGCTCTTGCTGGCCGACCCAACGGGGAACCACCCCCGCCAACCTAAAAAAAGGCAGAAGGTAGCATGGTAAGCAATGCCATTAACTAATGAACTAAGGTAAGAGTTGACGACAATATCAGAACTACACTAACATTTCTCTCAGCCGAGTTGACTCAGGAATGATTGGATCAATGTACCAGCTGCACGTAGCGGATGCCTGAAGCGATAGCTGCCCTGTGAAACGGAATTAGGTAATGTCACACGTGTTACGTGGCCGTCATCCTGCATGGGCAATGCTAGATGCATGGCGATTTTTGCGTAAATTTTCCTTACCACCAAACCATCCTGATGTCACACCACAAAAAAGGATTGGCACCGCCCCCCGCTGTGCAAGGCTCATGCACTGTTCAGCCTCAAACAGGCGAGCATGGATTGACCATAGTGACACAGAGGCGGATTCCCTGCAAAGCAACCAAAAAAATCAAATGAAGTAGGCAGCAGAAGACATTCATGCTGAGCAGTTATAAGTATCTGGTTCAATGAACTTGACCCTGCTGTACCTTCCATTAGAGATGTACACGGTGCGAAGAGCCTTGGTCCCACTTTTTGTGTTCTTCATAGTGATAGTGGAGCACCGTTCGATAAGACCTACGATATCTGCACATAGAGCAGGGATCAGTAGAGCATAGGTTTGCATGGAAAGCTTAACCCGAAGAGGAATTGCAGGAAAAGATCAAGTCACCTGACATAATGTTCCTATCTCCTGCCCTTGCTTTCAGGTCTTCAAATGTTGCTGGAGTGTAGCAGTACAGGGGAAACTCAGGTGGTTCGTGGTTGACAGGGGTCACTCGGGTGTGGCGGGTGAACCGTGCCATGTAAGCATGGTCAACTGGTCGATGAGTTGTGCGGGCACAGCAGACTTCAAAGTACTTTATGAAGTACACACTTCCATCGTGGAGCATAGGCCTGAACATGTCAATGAGCCTTTGTGGAATCTGAGCCTCTATGCCTTTGCCCTGGCAGGACATCATTTTGATCATGTGAGCTTCTAAACGGAGACAAAGAGAGATTAAATAGAACTAAGTTATGCCTGCATCAACCTTTTCGTCAAGCATGATGAAGTCAAGGCGGCGGACTACAGGGGGCTGCTCATCGCCAAGGTACTCACTGAAACGCACGGTTCTTGTCTTGACACACCAGCGATGTGAGTCAGGAGTGATGTCCGTCACCAGTGAGTACTCCATGGCCATCTGAAAAGACAGAAATGTTTAGTCAGAACAAGGTTGTTAATGATGAAAGCATTCTGAAAAAAATTGGATACATACGTAAACATGCATGTGGCAGAAAAATCAGTAACAAATCCATGGAGAAAATTGGCAAAAAAAATAAAGTTTTCAGTGTCCAGACTGTGTTCATTTTTTTGTTTGTCGGAAAACACATTTGCGCACAAAGGAAGCTGCACACCAACCATTAAAACCAGCATTGAGGGATAGGTAATCTGCAATAAACAACTGAACAAAACTGGGCACTAATGGAGCGGCATCGGACGATGGAGAATAGCACGGGATGATGGCAGTGCAAGGAACGGGTGGAATACATTTAACAGTTCAAAACAAAACTGTTTGGACCAGACGGCTGTAACCAGAAGAAGCACACATAGAACCCAAAATGTTGAAATGGCAGGGATTTTTAAGCCTAAAAGAAACATAAGCGCCACAGTAGTTTGAACAAGGTAGTAGTGCGGAATTAGTCAGGAAACAAAATGAAATGGCATAAAGGATGGAGCTAGACTGTACATAACTTAAGGATTATTTATGGAGTGCTAATGTTATCTTTATCAAGCTAATTTATTCAATATACTGCACACTCTCTTTTTTTCCACATCAGGTTGTATATTTTATCTCTTCTCTAAATATTTTCAAAAAGGTGGAAAACCGATTGATTTCATTTTAATCTAGTGACAATTAATGAGAAATCCAAGGAACAACGGGCTTCCACAGGCAAATGACTTGCGATGGAAACGCACCAAATACATGGCGGCAAAGAAAGTAGAGGCAGTTCAAACAAATCGGGAGGAAGGAAAAGTGCTATACATCCTGCTAAGACGGCACAGATAAAATGCGCAACAGGTGATTGAGGCCACGGTGCAAAAGAAACAGGCATTACCTGACCAAATCAGCGTACGAATCGAAGGAGAATATTGCAGCGCCGAACCAAATCCAGACTTCCGCAGCGCCGCCGCGGAGGAACCGAAGGACGTGCCTGCAACGAAGAACAACAGGATTAGGGAAGGGCATCTAGATGGGGGTGGCGAACAGTAAAGAAAGAAGCAGGTACCTGCGCAGCTCCGCGGACGAATAGGAGGTGGAAGCAGGAGCCGGAGCGAACGGAGAGCAGGGAGCTGCAACGGCGGCGCGGAACGAACCAATGCGGCCCGGTGACGACGGGGCACGACGCGACGGCGACACAGGGAGGAGAAGCGACGGGGAAAAAAGGAGAAGAGGCGAGTCAGCACTAGAATGCGAGGAGACCCGGCATGGAAGGAAACGTCGGCGCGAATCGAACCTGGGAAACACCGAAATCGGAGCCCAACGCCGCTGTCCGGACGCTTCTTTTTTTTTTTTTATCAAACATACCTGTATTATATGATAAGGAAAACGTACAAATACCCGTATGCGTACAGGTATATTCTAGAAGGATACAGAGGACAGCTGTCCCACGAAATAAGCAAAAAAGCCCCCAAGAAAAGAGAAATTACAACGAGGTCCTTGGGCTTCTTGCTCGCCGGAGGAGACCGAACCCGCCGTCGCCGGTGAAGACCCGGAGAAGGCGAATCCGGCAGCCAACCCAACCACCTGCACACCCAGGCCAAAGGGAACCCCATCGCATGACTGCTTTGAAGGAAGCCGGAGAAGACACTCACCCCATCGGGTGAGATGAAGCCATAGCTGAAGTCCCGTCGGCCGGGGCCGCGCCCCGAGCTCCCTTGACCGCAGATCTGAGCTCGCCAACGCCGGCCGTCGCCGCCGTGGATCCATCGAACCCGATCCGCCCTTCCACCTTCCACATCACCCGCAGCAACCTCCGCATCCTTGCACCAAAAAATCGGCAACAGCGCCGCCTCGAAGAAGCAGCTTGGCGCCGACGAGCGACTCCTGTACAGGGGCTTCGAGAACCCCACCTCCACGAGCCCACCGCCGGTACCGGAGCGGAGCACCAGCGGGGCGCGGCCGGGCACGGGAGGACTTATTCGGACACGACCTCGCCGCCGTCGCCAAACCGAAGCCGGCCGAAACCAAACCCTAGACCTAGGACAACCTAAGCTAGTACCTACCCTACCACCGGCCGGCGAGAGCCCAGCAATCTCCACCACCTCGCGATGCCCCGCGGGCCATCGGAGGCGGAGGAGATTACCGGCTCCGCCGGCGGAGAGGACCAGCTCCCTTTCCGCCTCTCTCAACTGTAGCAGTAGCGATGGTTCGAGAGAGGAGAAAAGGAGACTTGCCCTGTCCGGACGCTTCTGCGAGAAGCTAGCGGGAGGAAGAGGGAAGGGAGCGGGGCAGTCACGAAGGGAAGGCAGAGCACCGCTTCTCCTGCCGCGACACGTGCGCGCAGCTGAACGGAGCCAAGTGCGGCGTCCGGCAATGGGCCTGGCGGGCCTTTGGTCAACCGACCTCTGATGGAAGGGCTAGGTGGACCAGGGGGTTGGACGCGTATTCCGAATTGGTGACCGCGCACGGGCGAAGGAGGCAGAGGCGTTTTCAAATCGGTGACCACGAAAGCTCTCTTCCCCAACAGTGTCTCTGCTCGCTTCTCTCCGGAAGGCCTAATCCGGCCCCTCCCCTACCGTCTCCGGCTCGCCGGCGGCGTTTTCCAGGTGAGGGACCCTTCCCTGTACAGCTCTACTAGTATTAGGTCCTATTAGCGTAGATCGACGGCTTTCTCCAGAGCTTCTTCCATCGTCTTCTTCACGAGACGATTTGTTCCTTTGGGAGCTCTGTGAGCTACTGTCTAGCGTCACCAATCGCTTTGCTCTGCGAGTTGGCTTTGGTGCGTTTAGGATTTGTGTATAGTTCTTCCCACGTGGGTGTTGCCGTGATGGCCGTCTTCCTCGCTGGCTTCCTTCCCGGCGAGTGTATTCTCCCCCTTCTTCTTCTTTTGCTCTGTTGCTTGTATGCAGGTGCCGCAGAGACGATGTCATTGTCGGTGCCTTCAGCTAGCAGATTTCCTCGACAAGCGTTACCTTCTCCTGAATCGGGTCGATCACCTTGTGTTGATCCCCAAATCTTTTTGGGAAAGGTCCAGGTAGCTCGGCCCGGTGAAGCTCATCCCAAATCTACGGCCGCGCTCTTCTCAACCTCGTTGTTTGGTGCTGGTGATGAGGCGACCGCTCGGAGGACCGCCGGCGTGTTAATCAACCAGCATCCTGAGGCCCCTTCCCGTCTTCGTCGCGGCGTTTTGCAGGCTTCCTGCCATTCTCGCCGACTGGTCCCGTCTGAAGACGGAGGCGTTGTTGTTCGAGGCTTTGCTGCTTTTGTCGCCGATGATCGCCGTCTTTGTGTATGGGAGAATCCAGAGTCGGCGAAGTCTTCGACTTCGTCGCCGGTGAAGGTATTTTCCCAGGAGGACACGGATGTAATTTCTTTATATTTTTATGTCCTTCTCAGCTATATGATGGTCCTATTAGTTCTTTGTATCTTTTCTATGGGCCTTTCTGTAAAAAAGCTGATGTACCTGCATCCTGAGTAATGGAGATCCTTCCAGAGCCCTTCGTGGGCGTCTGGCCATCAAAAAAAAAAAAAAAAAATCGGTGACCACGCACGTGCGGCGGCAACAAATCAGGAGGCTGGGAAACTTTTTTTTTTTGATCAGAAGGGGAATATATTAAAAAGACGGAACAGTACAACCATAGATTTTACAACTACCACCCTGGGTACACTTTGAAATACAAACAACCCCCTCAAACGAGATTCTTCTCGAACCAACAGGAAACCGGCGACGCTCGCCGGACTCCATTCTGATCCACCTCCCTCGATCGACGACGGCCGCCGTAGTTGGTCGCAGTCGGGAACCGACCACACTCGCAATAGCATAAGGAGCAAAGGCAACCGCCTCACCGAGAGAGGAAGGGGAAAAAACCGTCCACCGTCAACGTCGTCGCCGCCGCCGACCGGGACAAGACGCGTCGCCCGTCGCAGAAGAGCTCCGAGCCGGCGACACAAAGTGCACTCCCAGGGAGGCACAAAAGGTCCACCCTTCCGCACGGAAGGAGGAAAGGAGCCTCGGCCGGACTATCTCCAAGGAGGCAGGGAACCCGACGGGGATGAAGAGGAAGCCATCCTCAACACCACCACGGAATCGCCTGGTGGAGAAGCCGACGAGGAAACCCAAGCTCCACGAAGCTTCACGTTGGCCGACGCCGCCATCGACACCGCCGGCACCAGATCCGCTAAGGGAGCAGACCAACTCCGGTGGCCGCGACGAAGGCGACCACCGGAATCCTAACCCTAAGAAAAGGAAACCTAATACTAGGGCTAAACTGTACAGCAGCTGGTCGGGACGGCTTCCCCTCCCCCTCGCCGACGAGGGCACCAGAGGGGAGGGGGAAGCGGCGGACACGGGCCGGCGCCGAGATCTCCCTTTTTCGCCGGCTCTTTACTGTAGCGAAGAGAGGGGAAGAAGGAAGTGGATGGAGAGCTCCATCTTTAGTTCTTCGAGGCTGGGAAACGTTGGGCGGGCACGGGCTGGCCTTGCGCAGGGAGCAGCAGGCATCACGTGGTGGGGAGGCGCCGCGGGCTGGCAGACGGGGCGAGCGGCAACGGAGGCACGTACGTGTAGGAGCCGGAGGCCTGCACGTCATCCAAAACACACTAGCAGCCATAGGAAGCTTCCACGTCACCTAAAATGTTGTGGAGTGCCTAAGGCTTTGTGCTATCAGCGTATAGTTATTCCTTCACTCTGTATGATCACCCGGACTAGCGCTGTCGCTGCACACGTAGTCCACAAATAAGAGGAGCAGGTAGCACCCATCACTCAGCAGCATACCAGCGAACTGCTCCGGCGTCATGTCGCCGACCCCATCGGCGTAGCACTCCCTCGCGTGGGGCTCCAGCTTCTTCATTTGACCCGTGAGACCAGCTTCCGTATATTCCCCGGACAGGCTCTGCAGCAAGCCGACGGAGCACATCTTCTCCTTCTCAATCCTTGGACACGAACGGTCGCGGTGGCAAGGGCCGATGGGCATTTCTCGTGGCGTGTAGCTCCGGGGGTCGGCGCCGCGGAGTTGAAGGCGGACCATGGGGATGGAGCTGCTTCGCGTGTGGTATTTTACTGTAAAATGATAACGCGCGCGCGTATGAATACAATGCAAGATATGCACCAACAAGTTAACAAGACAAAGTTTGTTCCGTGGTATGGGAAACTTGCCTGTCTCACCTAATCCATGTTCAGAAAGCAGCGAATCGACTTCGACGGGGACACTTTGGCTACAGGTTTCCAACTTATAGTCCTTATGCTTGAGTCCTGCAATATCTGCATGCCGGAGTTGCTTAGTGCATTGCATATACCACGAATTGTATCTGATCATTAATCTAATAACAAAACTGAGAATATATATAATCACACTTCAAATGAAACCTAAAGAGTTTCACTACAACAAATCATGTGATTCATGACGTACCAATTTCATCACAGATTACTAAAATCCGTCATAATGTATCATCCGTGACAGTTTTACATTTGGTCATGTATTGAGAGTCATAGATTAACCTCGATGACATTTTTACTAAACCGTCACAAATTGACTCAATCCGTGACATTTCTTGACCGTCATAGATTGGCTCTAGGCCCGCTCACCCCAACCCAAGCAAGGAGTAAACCATGACTTAATCCGTGATGTTTTTGACCGTCATAGATTGGTCTTAGGCCCAGTAAGCCCAACCCAACCCAGAGTTAGTGACAAAAATAAACGTCACAGAATTCGTCATGGATTGAAATGCCATGTCACAATTACAATTATGCTGATCTAGCTGCCCATTTATTCTATCCAATTTTTCTAATTAAATCTAGTACCATTCAGAACACTCGAAGACATATAACTAGCCCATGTCAAGAACAGATTAAACATCTCATCATAATAAGTTCTGATCCAACATGTCATCACATACAGATTAAAAATCTAATCACATGCAGATCAGCATCTCGTCACATACATACTTTAGCATCAATCAATCTAGCTTAAACTTGAATCCAGCACATCTCACAATATTGCAATACAATCTAGCCTATATATGTTGCTGTCACCACTAAGAGTATATAGTCCTGTCGTTTGCTTGTAATGGACAGGAAGCGGCCAATGCAAACAAACATCCTGCAAATGAGCAAATAAAACTATCAATTAAGCAATCCAAAGCAATATGTTGAAATGAAGATGTCATGTACTCTGAACAGGTAAACTATGAGCTGCAACCTGCTAAGATTTTGACAGGGTAATGCTATTGTAAAAATAAGATCTTTCAACCTACATTATTTTGTGTCAGTAACCATTTGTCGATTGAATAAGATCATACATTCCTAAAATTGCCAAGAATATCGACATATGACAACAACAATATGAATCGATGGAATAAGATCAGACATATTCCTAAACCATGAGAGATAAGACGTTTACCGTTACAATATAACAACCAACCCATCTTATCCCAAATGATAATCCCAACTCCCACGTGCTAACTGAACTGCATAAAACCTCAACTCATCTTTTCTACTTGTATAAAAATTCTGCGTACTTGAACTCATCGTAGTGGAAGATTCATAAGTACGTAACCATATGTGAACTGGTTAATATTTCTCTCTATTAACAGTAACCAATTTTTGATGTGATCTGGACAGCAATGAAAGGGTTGAACTTACATGGATCTGTAGAACCAGGGCTTCAGCTTGTTAATAAGCCGTTAAGTTTGTGAGACTGCAGCCACCAGCCCGCCAACCACTCCTGCCTAGAATGATCTCGCAGAACAAGAGAAATCACGAACAACTGGGCTGAGCTACTGCCACTAGAAAATCAAATGTGCAATGCAGTGTTAGTTCTCAATACTATTTTTTTGTACCAAATAGTATGAAAATGGTTTATTTATCAACACACTGAAGGACTACATTAATCAAAAGATAAATTATCTCTAGAATGGAACTGCAGTTTCGCACATGAATAAGTAATTAGCCATTTTTCTTATGAGACAAAGCCAACACGGAAGCTACTAGACTGCATCTAGAAGACAGAGCAAAAGGACTGGTTCATTTTCAGCATTTGGCTAACACAAACATTATCTCTAGAATGAAACTACAGTTTGAGTTTGGTGTTATCATTACGGATGTTTCAAACAAGTGTAATTAGTTTATTTCACTACACTGGGCTCATGCTTCAGAAAGAGGAACTACCAGGTTCGGTGAAATATACCGACATGCCAGTAGCTAGAAACCAATCCAAATACTCTTATATATGTCATCCATGTGAGACAGATTATTTAACAAATAATCAGGTGTACTTGGGACAGAAGACATATCAATGGTTGTAATAAGCAGAGAACAGTCCTTAGTTCCAGAAGCCTCACCAAGCAGAGCACAAACAGTGATGAGCAGAAACCGTAGAGGTGCGGGTCGCGATGGTGAGGTTGGCTGGAGTTGGGGAAAAATAGTGGTGGCTTAGATTGCAACAGATGGGATCGAAGCTCACCTGTAATGGATCTCGAGGAACCGGAAGCTCGGACAGATTGGTTCAGAGCTTGAAGAAGACGGCTCACGCATAGGAAGCAACCTAACAAGCATGCAGGTTAACCTTCAGATTGCTCACCAGGTCACATGCATTTCAGACTTTGATTGCATTCTTAAAACCTGAAACAAGCCCACATATAATTTATCCCATGCAGAGAGTATTCTTATTCATATGGTGAAGACAGCATATACACACAGTTCAGTGATTCCAACAGGGCACAGAAGCACATCACATTAACATCTATTTCTCAGTTGTAACTGTTCGAGAGTAGCAGTTTGGCTAGCAAATTAGAGCTTCAAATCATTACATAAAACTACCAACATAAGAACAACATTTAACATCTATTTCTCAGTTATAACAGATTGAGAATAGCAGATTGTTTGGCATACACAGTACATCGATTCATCATTAAGGTGGAATTTCTGGCGACAAATCGAGAAATCACAGAAGCACTGTACAAGTAATGATGGTAATGAGACCCTGATCCAACCAGGCCCGCATTCATGAAATTTGTCGAGCAACTTGTACGCAGGAGAGCTAGGGAGTGAACCTGCAGAATAGGAGAGCTCCATCCACGTTGTGGGGCGATATGGACCAGGCGCGACGTCGAGCAGATGGATCCTAGCGCCGGCCGCCGTCGAGGTTGAGGGCCCGTAGCCTCGGCCCGGCCGTCGTGGTCGCCGCCGCCCGAGCAGCCGCCGTGGCCACGCCGTCTCCGTGGCCAGGCCCCGCTGCCCGCGTTGCTGGCAAGGTCTGCGCCGTCGTCGTGGCCAGGCCCCGCCGCCCGCATCGCTGGCATGGCTGCGCCGTCGTCGTGGATGGGCCCCGCCGCCGCGCCGTCGCTGTGGCTGCCCGCGTAGCCGCGCCGCCGCCTGGGCCTTGTGGTCCCGCCACTGCAGTGCAGCCGAGCACGAGAGAGAGGAAGAGGTGAGTCGCGCCGTTGGACGCCGGGGGCAGATCCGATCGAGAGAGAGGGAGGGTTCTGAGGAAGGTGGAGGCGGCGGGCGCCTGATTGGCCTGAGAGGGGTGCCTAGGGGACAAGAGAAGTCCGATGAGTCTTGAAATTTCCCCATCCAAGTATGGAGTAGAACGATTGCTGCGCTCAAAAAGTAGAACGATTGCGCACTGGTAAATTAAATCAGGTTGCGGGTTCCATTCCCTCATGGAATGTATTTTTTTTTCGAGTTACCTAGTGGTAAGATGATATAAATATTTTTTTCATCCCAATACGACTTTTTTTTTACTTACCTGGTGGTAAGATGGTATAAGTTTATATGGCTTTTTTACTTTCTAAGTCGCGAATCAGACTAAGAAGAAATGTATATCTTAGTGCTAAGGGAGTGTATCAGTTTCGACATGTCTCAAGTTACATCCCCTTCATGTGACATATATTTTCAAGGTTAGAAATCCGATCTGCAGTTGTGTCTAATCCGTGATAAATTTAAATTCATCATTATAGTATCACTGTATATACGGTGGTCCAATCCGTGACAGATTTAAATTTGTCACCATAGTTTCATTGTATTTATGGATAATCCGTGACAGATTTAAAATCGTCACCATAGTATCATGGTAATCCGTGACGGATTTAAAACCATCATAATATCATAGTACGTATAGGTCTAATCCGTGATAGATTTGATTTCGTCACCATAATATCATTATACCTATGTCTATTCCATGACACACTTAAATTCGTCACCATTGTGTCATTATACCTACGATATAATCCGTGATGATTTTGTACAATCACTTGTGACGTTTCGAGAGTTTATCACAGAATGTGAGTATCTTGTGGGCTAGGCACTACGTATTCATGACGAAAAATTTATAATCGTCACGAATGGTGTACGATCCATGACGTTTTCTTAAACCATCATCATAAAATCGTCACGAATTGCAAGATTTCTTGTAGTGTTTCCAGATAACTTTCTTAGTTAGCACTTAGACCATCACAGTGGCCGATCCTTTTTCTTTTTTTTTTTTGAGAGAACAGGAGGGGTTTGCACCCCTACTGAATATATTATATTAATAAGAAAACTTTAAAGAAGGTCATATACAGATCTCAAGGGGGGAAAAAATCGAAAGCAGAAACAAAAAGAGGAACAAGACTATATTCTCTTTGCACGATGAACCAGCATCTGCATCTCTTTCTTGAAAGACTGGCGCGCCAAGGCGGTGGCGGCTTGGGACCTTTGGGACGCTGCCGCCACCTCACCATCCTGCTCCGCCGTATTAACATGCAGCATTAGAGACAGCTCGCTAGTCGATCATGAGTTGGTAACCGAGTCCTGTTAGGTGCTTAAAGCAGTAGAGTGGATTAACCGAGAGGGCTTCAAGGTTGGTGAACTTTTGGATGTAGAAATATATATACATGGCTGTTCTATTTTACCGTCGGAAAACAACAATATTTTATGCTACTCTCTCTGTCCCAAAATATAATGTCCATCTAGTTTTCTCCTAAGTTAAAAATTTGAAACTTGGAACAATATCTATAATATATATTGTTTCCGACTAAAAGAGTTACATAGTCCATTTCGCGATGAACATAGGGACATCACTTTTTTGTGTTAATATTTATATTTTTTCATAACTGTTGTTAAAGTTTTTTGACTTAGAACAAAACTAGATAGACAAACATCTTAGGAGGAGTACAAAAAATAGTCCTCAGTTTTAGTACGCTACGCTAGCACGCTTCTTGGCATACTTGTTTCAAAGGATAAGAATGCACGTTCACTATGTTCCTAGGGACTAATGCACATCAGGAAAATTAGTATAATACAACAGTCAAATCTTGTTCCTTTCCTTCTCCGAGTTTGTAATCTTTTGCGGAGTTGTCACAAGTTGCAGTGAATCTGTGAAGATAGACACTCCCTCAGCGGGTACACATGCAGATGAATCTTATCCTCGAGCTAGGGACATACTAGGGTACAACTGTTCCAACGTTTGACTTGCTTGGAATACTTTGACTCGCCTGTCTTGTTTGCAGATGAGGAAATTTTAGTGAAAGATATAAAAGCAGACACTGTTTATGTCAGGGATCACCTTAATTTGGAGCAACAACGTTAAGTAAATAGAGGTACTTCACCTTCTTATTATTCGCAGATGCAAGGGCAAAGAACAGAAATCTCCTATTATTAGCACTTTATTATTCACATACCTAGTAACGCTTTGGTCCCAGTAATTCAGCCAAGCTTAGTCAGTTGTTACCTCGCGCCATCAGTCCCGTAACTCCGACGCTGGAGTCAATTCCCCATCCCTCACATATTGGCTGTATATAGCATGCCACATCACTCTTGAGACCTCAAGGACGAATCTCACTCACACTTGCCAAAAAAAAAAAAAAAAAATTGAACGAATCTCAGTACCTTTTTGTCGCACTCTCGGTCGCACGATCGGTTAGCACAGCGAAATTAACGGATCTCCACGCATGTTCCGCCCACGTTACCACTCCCTAGTGGGAAAGAACAGCCACAGCGCATACTACGACGTATGTCGTGTTAGTTTTTATCTAATGTTTGTCTTTAACCTGCAGCCTTCGACCTTCGAGGCAGCTAGCTAACCATGAGTTGGTAACCGAATCTTTGTAGGAGACTACGAAGAATATATAGTAGATTAACCAAGTAGGTTCAGTTAATTTATTTAATCTAATCTTTGTCTTTGTTCGTGCAGCATTGGAAAGCTAACCCATCATGAGTTGTTACCGAATCTTGTTAGGAGATCGAAGCAGCAGAGTAGATTAACCGAGGGGCTTCAAGGTTGGTGAACTTTCGGATGTCGAAATACTTCCATCCGCAAATTTATATAGTGTCTTTTAGTTTTGTTTAATCAAAATTTTCAAACTTTAAAGGATACAATGTTTGTGGATAGGAGGAGTATAAAGAGCTATTCAATTTTAACCATGAGAACAGCAGCGAGCGACATTTTATGCTACAGAAGCAATCCTCGGTTTTAGTTTTGTTGACGCGCTTCCTTGGCGTACTTGCCGCAAACGATAAGCATGCACGCTCCACTATGTTCCTATGGACAAATGCACGTCACGAAAATAGTAGATAATAACTGACAGATCTTGTTGGTTTCATTGTAAAAGTTTGTTTGTCTTCGGGAGGAGTTGTCATTCCAAGTTGCAATGAACCTGTGAAGGTGAACACTCCCTCAGTGGGGTATGCAGATGAAGCTTATCCTCGACCTAGGGACGTAGCACTAGGGTACAAAGGTGGAGGCAATTGATGAGCAATAGCAAATCGGCTAAAAAACAATCCCAAGTATGCTTACCGCGCACCATTAGACCCGAAACTCAAAGCTGGACTCTACTGCCCGCCCCTCATATCTAAGCTCTCTATAGACATGCACGTCTCACTCTTGATGAGACCTTAAAAACGAATCTCACTGAAAAAAAATGAACGAATCTCAGTCCCTTTCGTCTCACTCTCGTAGCAGGTTAGCTCAGCGAAATTAACGGATCTCCACACATGTTTCCCCCACGTTACCTCTCGCTAGTGGGAAAAGACCTTTGTCTGTTAGTTTTAATCTAACATTTCTCTTTAACGTGCTGCATTCGAGGCAGTTTTAATCATTAGTTGGTATCCGAGTCTTGCTAGGAGAGTAACGCAGTAGAGCAGATTAACCAGGCGGGCTTCAGTTATTTCTTTTTTCTAATCTTTGTTTCTAATATGCAGCATTCGAGACAGCTAGCCGATCGATCATGAGTTGGTAACCAAGTCCTGTTAGGAGATCAAATCCGTAGAGTGGATTAACTAAGAGGCTTCAAGGTTGGTGAACTTTTTTACGTAGAAATATATATCATCCACACTTTTGAAGTCTAATTGTGAAACAACAAGATTTTGTGATTTTACCACAGATTTTCAAAAAAATTTGAAAACAATCTGTAGTCATCTTGCAAGATCTAAAAACGGATGGTTGTTTCACAATTAGATTCCAAAATTGTGGTCAAAACGCTATTGTCCCTATTCTATTTTACCATGGGAACAACAGCAGTTATTTATGCTACAAAAATAATCGTCGGTTTTTAGTTTTGTTAGCACGCTTACTTGGCGTACTTTCTTCAAAGGATAAGCATGCACGTTCCACTATGTTCCCAGGGACAAATGCACGTCAAGAAACTTAGTACATAACAATTGTCAAATCTTGTCCGTTTCCTTGTCAGTCTGTAGTCATTTGGGGGCGTTGTTCCAAGTTGCAGTGAACCTGTGAAGGTAAACACTCCCTCAGCAGGTACGCAGATGAAGCTTATCCTCGACCTAGGGACGGATATACTAGGGCAAACGGTCACGGTGACCATTGTCGGAGCCCCTTGTAGCCCCTGTTCAAAAGTTGAACTTGCTTGGAATATTCTGAGTCGCCTGTCTTATTTGCAGATGAGGAAATTTTAGAGAAAGATAAACAGCAGAAATACTGTCATGTCTGGAATTACCTTAGCAAGAACGTTATGTAAATTGAGGTACTTCACTTCTTGGAACAACAAGATGAAGTGAAGAGAGGAAGGCTCTCCACATTTGAGATACCGGAGGCATCAACAGTGCATAGAAAGTTTTGTATATAAAATTACCTCTGTCTTTGCCAAGGATGAGTGGGCTTTGTGCTCGAAGCTAACCTATATAAACAAAACCATAAACATAAAAGTTAGCAGTGTGTTGAAAAGGAGCGTCGACCACAGGGATCCAATGGACACCACTCGCGCAGTTAGGTAAGTCCCGCGCCCGCCAGGGACTGTTTTGTTGGCCGAATTTTTCTGGCCTAATTCCTGTTGAAAACCTAAGAGAAATTAGGCCAGAAAAATTTGGTATGTACTTAATTCAATGTTTTTCTATATAATCAATTGTGTAAGGCTATGTACTTACACCTATGAAGAGGACTGAAGTATGTTTTATTACAACTATACTTCAGCATATACGCCATGATTCGCACAAAAGGCTTAAGCATGGAGAGAATGATGGTTTTCCACTGGGTTATCTTACAGGAAAACAAAAAATTATTTATTGAGCTATACCAAAAGATAAGATATTTTTTAATATATTCTATTGGACAAGAAAGTTTGACCATATTGTAAAGCCATCAGAAATTTTAAGGGTGTTTCGTAACTTTAGTTATTATAGTGCACAGAGCAGAGGCTACAAATCAATGAGTTTTTCGATTATCTAGATCACATAATAGTTGAAAATTTCAACTTGTTGTTGAACAATACTTGAACTGAAGTCTGAACCACCCTGAAACCAAGTTATGAATATAAACAGTATGAACCAGACCATGGATAGAATAATCAATTGACTGATGTTTAGCCCTTTCAGACGAACAACAGTCGCAAAGCCTAATACTAACAAGTTAAGCCCTCTTCATAAATTATTCTTCAAAATGATGTCTCGATTAAGATGATGGGAATTCAGGAGGGTGGCAATAAGTGATGGCAGGTCAGTCTCACAGACATGGCACGACGACGGCAGCTTTATGGCATTCAGGTTTGCCACTTTCATGGTTTCCAGGTTAAGCAAAAGCAA
The DNA here is from genome assembly GCA_012490785.1 of Eragrostis nindensis. Taxonomy (NCBI): domain Eukaryota; kingdom Viridiplantae; phylum Streptophyta; class Magnoliopsida; order Poales; family Poaceae; genus Eragrostis; species Eragrostis nindensis. The sequence goes on from JAAXCT010000947.1 coordinate 71,829, forward strand.
GCCCATCCCTTCAACATGTATGACCGCAGTGCCACTCCTTGACCGAAACATTCTAGGCTCATCCTCAACAGTTGTTAGAGAGGGGATCCTTGGGTCTTTGGTTCCCGAACATTTCGGGAACCGAAGACAAGGAAAGACATATAGAAGTATAGAACTAGCCTATTGGCAAACGCTAATGCATAAGCAACCATCTTTGTACTGCATATATATAATGCACAAGGAACCTTAACTCTGTTCTTGTACATTTGTATTTAATAGGTGAATAATAATAGCAAAGTTAGTATACACTAATCAATCGATCGATCAGCAATCCATAGATAAGTAGCAGTTTATTGTAATATGCAGGAAAATATAGCATATAATGCTCCATGAACAGAGTAGCAGGAAAATATAGCATATAATGCAGGAAAATATTGCATATAAATTAGTCTAATGTTTGTCTTTAACATGCAGGATTCGAGACAGCTAGCTTATCGATCGTGAGTTTTTAACCAAGTCTTGTTAGGAGATCATAGTAGAGTATATTAAACCGAGAGGGCTTCATGGTTGGTGAACTTTGGAAGTTGAAATACTCTTTCCATCTACAAATATAGCGTCTTTTAGCTGTGTCTTAAGTCTAACTTATCAGAGGGAGTATAAAGGGCTATTCAATTTTACCATGGGAACAGCAGCAGCTTTTTATATATGCTACAGAAGTAATCCTCGGTTTTAGTTTCGTTAACACGCTTTCTTGGCGTACTTGCCGCAAAGGATAAGCATGCACGCTCCACTATGTGTTCCAGTGGACAAATGCACGCCAGGAAAATTAGTACTCCCTCCGTAGTTTTGTCCTAAGTCAAATTTTTTAGCAGCTTGAAAACCGTAAAGATTGATAACATGAAAATGCTTTTACTAGATTCATCTTGAAATGAACTTTCATAATACTCCCTCCATTCATCTTTAGAGGCGTATTAGCAGCGAAGAAAAATTCGAGTTTGCTGGTCGCTTTTGCGTTAGGCTTCTCGGGCTGTGGAATTAGTTCTGGCCTCTTCGCATGCCTCCTAGGGTAATTAAGTCCAGTGCATGTTGGCTTGCTTCTTCACATGATTCACAAGCAGCTGACATGTGGGCCTGATGAAAGGGACATTTAGATGCAGCCACAAGCCCACAACGACCAACACGCTGATTTAATGCAGAATGAAGCGTCGCCAAGGTAATTAAGAGAAGAAGAACGAGAAGAACGTGAATTACTTGGTCTTTGTGCCCATCCCAAATGCGCTCCTGAAAAACGAACGGAGGGAGTATATAATTACCTTACTTTGAAATAATATATATTTTAGATATTGTTGGCCAAAGTTCAAAAGTTTGACTTAATTAGGACAAAACTAGATGTACACTATATTTCTGGACAGAGGGAGTGCAAAATAACTGACAATCTTGTTCGTTTCCTTGTGAAAGTTTGTGATCTTTTGGGCAGTCGTTGTTGTTCCAAGTTGCAATGAACCTGTGAAGGTAAACACTCCCTCAGTGGGTACGCAGATGAAGCTTTCCTCGACCTAGGGACGTAGCACTAGGGTACAAAGGTGGAGGCCATTGTCGGAGCCCCTTGTAGCCCTGTTCAAAAGTTTGACATCCTTTGACTATTTTTCACTCTCCTGTTCTGTTTGCAGATGAGGAAATTTTAGTGAAAGATACTTCCTCCGTTTCAAATATATATACTTCTAGCATTCAAATTTTTGATAAAATATATGCAATTCCCGCTTCCTAATGCATCACTCTCTCCTCATTCTCACTTTCCAATGCATGTATTCCTGTGCCTATCTCTTTCTCATCCTTAACTCCTGATCGTTTTCTATGCCCATCATCTTTTCCATATCTTCTTAGTTTCCGTGTCCAACCCCATAATTGCATATATTTTGGAATGGAGAGAGTATAAAATAAGAAATAATGTTTTGTCTGGGATCACCTTTTGGAGCAAGAACGTAAGTAAATAGAGGTACTTCACGTTCTTGGAGCAAGAAGAAGTAATGAGAGGGAGGCTCTTCCGCTTTTGGGATACCTGACGCATTATCAGTGGATAAAAAGTTTTGTATACATTACTTTTGTATTTGCCATGGATGAGTGGGCTTTGTGCTCGAAGCTAACATCTCTAGACAAAACCATAACCATAAAAGTTAGCAGTGTCTTGAGAAGGAGGAGCGGGACAACAAGGCTCTCATAATACTTGTGAATTGAAGGTCTCGGTGAGTTGAGAGAGAACTATATGCACATTTACAGATCAAGTTATTATAAGTTTGCCAAATTTACACTATAGGATTTCTGCTAATCCCAACAGTTTTTGTACAAAGTGGCCGACAGTTTATGCACTTCAGTATAATTTTTTTAGTGGCCGACAATTGTGTAGTACAATTTTCTATATTTCCCAAAGTTTTGGAAAACTCCCTGCAGTCTCCCTATAGCTAATCTACGTAATACTCACAACTGCATTTTGTTGTGCCAACGTCCATATAATTGAGCCCAAGCACGCGAAACAGCCCTTTCAGTCCCTCCCCTCCAACCTTGATGGGCCTGCATCTTCTTGTTGTTGGATGGCCCAAGTTCAGAAGCACGGTGCCTCATACAAAGTCGAGCGATCCTTGTTCTGTTCATTCCTCTCGATTTAGCCTTCCTCCTCCCACTTACAGCAGGTGTTTTTTGGTCAAAAAAAGAAAAAAAAAACTTACAGCAGGTGTTGCCATAGCCCATGGAAACTACCTCGAAGAGAATCAAGGAGGAGAGGCCGTGGCAGCAAACAATGCTAGTAATGTGCCACGCGGGAGGAGGCACCTATGCTAGGCCCAGCTAGGGGAGGAGGAGGCCGTGCTAGGTTTGTGAAAATTCAGTTGGTGAGACTAGTTCAAATGTGCCTTTGTGTTTCATGCACTTGAACGTGTGACAATCCAGAACTAGCATAATATTGTCAAATGATGCAATAAACAATATAGAATCCTCACTACTCGTCTAAACAAGCCTAGTTACTAAGACATGCCTTTTCATTCGAAAACTACGAAAAGCTAAGTAACACCATGCCATTTCATTATTCGCAAAAAAAGAACCATGCCTTTTCATTCGTAGGCTATGAAAAGTCATATGATCATCAGCTGGTAAATCAAGACATGACGGACGCTGCAACCCCCAAGCGCCGGAAACGGCGGCGACGTGCATGCCAACTTCCCGTTGACGTTCTGCTCGAGATCGCGGCGCGCACTGACCCAGCCACCGTCGTCCGCTGCGCCGCGACATGCAAGGAGCTCCGCCGCCACATCAGCGATCCGGCCTTCCACGGCTGCCTCCGTCTCCGGCCGCACAGCGATTGCTTCTTCCGCCCACTTCTGCACGGCTACCTTGTCCAGGACTCGAACGAGGACCTGCACCTGCTTGGGAAGAAAATTTGGTGCGGCCGGGTCGCATACTGGCGCTGTCGGACCCTCCCTGGATTCTTGCGCGTGGACGCCGCTGCCCATCGGACGCCCAGTGACACGACGGCTCCCGCATGTCTCATCGGCTCATCGCAGCGTTCGCCTCCTTGGCGCGACCACGGCTCGGCTCTCACGTGGCTCGCGTCGACTTGGAGTTTTAGGCGAACCAAGGTAGTCTCAGATGTCGCAGGGTCGGCCTCCGCCGCCGCGGCAACGCACTCATCATCTTCCATGCCTGCTGCATTGGCTTACCCCAGGCATAATAGTTATTCGATGAAATGCCTAGTAAGAGCATCATCTCGATGATGGCCTTGATCACTGGGAATGCAGTGGTTATCGGAGGAGCTTATGTTGGCCATGAAAACTTAGTGTAGAAGTGAAGCTCAATGACTTTGATCATGATCAGTCTGGATACTAGATAAAGGATGAAGGTAGCAAACCAACAATGTAGTGATCAATTTGTAGATGTTGAGGGATCCCCTCCCAGAATTTGTACAATTTCCAATTTTGTAACAATACCAATTTTCATGTAATTTAATGTAACTCGTTGACAATCTGTTGCTTGGGTTCATTCCTATATATCCATAAAAGATTTCCACCTCTTTTTTTTTTTTTTCAAATAGTCTGCATGCTGGGTAGTCAGTCAGCAATTGACATGAACAGGCGGGGGGGGGGGGGGGGGGGGGGGGGGGGGGGGGGGCACGGGCGGGCAAGACAGTGGTGCTGAAGCTCACAGCATACAAAAAAAGCTGAAGCTAAAAATACTTCCACACCTGAAATGTTTGATTCCATGTTGAAAATAAAATACAAAGTCACTTCGAACTACGGTCACTCGAACCAAAGCTGTGAACTTACAATCAAAATAGGCGGCAAAGCTGTAAACAGCTACTGTCACTCGAAAGATTAAGCACAAAGATGAGCTAGTTGCCTTGATGCCTGCACTACGATGACAAATTGACAATGAAACAGCAATACAGCATAACCACCATGTAGAGGACATGTTCGGTCTTCCCATTTTGCCTCGTTTTGAATCAACATGAAAACTCATCAAACGCAATGGTGGACGAGTGGGAGAAAAATTCAAACGCAATGGCAAAGGACATCTATGTTCTGTCTTCTCCTTTTGCCTCCTCACCACTGAATTTGTTCCCAAGTAACGAGAGAAATTCAAGTTCTTGCGATCGGAGGTGGCCGGCAGCGAGCCGCGAAGTGAGCTGCCGGCAAGGTTGAGCTCGATGAGGCGGATGCATCGGGAAGGGAAGGAGAGGACCTTGATCAGCTTGGTGAGGCGACCTACCGCCGGTGACCGCCCGAGGGAGCGATTCCATCGGAGCGGCACCTGCTCCCATCTGGCCGTCTGTTCTCCACGTGGCAGGAATCCAGATGGGGTCCGCAAACCAGCACTTTGCGGACGGGTCGCACCTACCCCTGCTTGAGCTTGACAACACCACAGCACACGCTAGCAACGCTACCAAGCTGTTCATCAATGCCGGAAGGTGCAAGCCCATAGCAGCGCGCGGCCGGCTCGTCCTTCTCCGCGTCAATGACGGTCTGTGCGTGTGCAACCCCGCCACCGGCCGCAGCCAGGCCCTACCTCCCAGCTGGCCAAAGCTCCACTGCGCATATGTTCTGCTCGTCGGAGACGGCGTGGGTGGTGAGTCGGTTGGCCGGCCTTTCCAAGTGCTCAAGGTAAGCCAATCCTTCATTGCACCCGGCTTCGTTCTCTGGATCCAAACCTTTTCCTCCGAACAAGCTACATGGGGCCCTGTCACCGACGTTCCGACTCCCCTCACATGCGAAAGCAGCCGGTTGCACCGGGCAACCAATCACCTACTAATCGGCGATACCGTGCACTGGTTGTGCTACTCGGCAGTGGCGAGTGAGTCCAGCCGGCGGGCGGCCCATCCCCAGATCCGGCCCAATGTGACATTTTAGCACTGTGGCATAGAAGTTTTCCTTTTTTTTCCCCTTCTTTTGTCCTTTTTCAGCCGACCCAGTGAGCCCAACTAGCTTCTGGCCCACCCCTCGGACACCACTTACTGTGTCTTTGAGCTCCATGTTAGGGAGGCAAGGGTAACCATGACGAGGCTCCCGCCGAGCTTCCATCTTGCTTGCAGTCGTTTATTCCGCACTAGTACTACGCCGGGACAAATACTCCTTGTGATGGAGACGGTGGTCGCAGGAAGTCCTATGGTGCTGGTTGCGGATCACGACATGATATCAAGCTGAGTGAAGTTGACACTCACGACAGAGTGGACGGAACGGCCGCAAGTTGTGATCGAGAATGAGACTCTTTTGAGTTTTGCCAAGGTGGGGGTTCATGAAGCGGAACCTTGGGAGAGTACGACTGGCATGGTTTGCGGAAAGGAGGGGAGTTGTGCTTGTAGGTGCATCACGTTTCGGTTTCTTCTGGCTAGATCTTGGGTCCTAGGAGGTTTTCGGGTGGTCCATGGGTGTTGGCTTTAAACCTAATACCATGTCTCCATATGAGATAGATTCATCATCATGGGTTTCAACTTTATGTAAAACCTTCTAATTATTCGCTCAGTTATGCCAGTTTTATACCATCCCTATGCCAGCAATATAGCCATTTAATTAAACACACTTGACTTGATTTGCCAAGGATAAAATTTTATGGAGGTGGCTAATTTTACGGAGCCTAGAACACGTCTGGAATGGTTTGCAGAAAGGAGGAGCGCAGTTGTGCTTATCAGTTCATCACGTTGCGGTTTCTTCTGGCTGGATCTTGGGTCCAAGGAGGTTTTCGGGTGGTCCATGGGTGTTGGCTTTAAACCTGCGACCATTACCTTCCCCTACGAGATAGATTCGTCATCATGGGTTCCAACATTATGTACCCAGTTAAGTCATTTTGCACCATCCTCATGCCACTAATTAATATGGCCATGAAACCACGTATTCGACTTGATTTGCTGAGGATAAATTGTGTTCGTAGTTTGCACAATGGAGCCTTTGTATGTTGACCAGTAAATAAGAACGTCATTTGTGGTTCGTATCTCTTCATGACAGAAGATGAAGCTTCTTTACTACAGAAGAAGCTCTTTGTTCAACTGAAGTTTTTTACTTTCTTTTTTCCAGCTGAAGTTTTATTTTAACATTAAACAAAACCTGGACCATTAAATAAGAACGTCGCTTGTGGTTCATATCTCTTTATGGCAGCAAACAAGTTTCTTTACTACAGTGGAAGCTCTTTTATTCATCTGATGTTTTTTTTACTCTGGACAGGAGCTTGGAAGTACGAATATTTATATTTAATTTGGATACCAAATATGTTAAATATATTTATTTGTTTTGAAAATGGATGTTACTTATATTCGATTTAGATATATAGTATTTGGCTCAACTATTTCCATATAAGAGAACATTTCAAATGATTTTCAAAAATATTCTCAGGTTTACAAAGAAAGTTTGCATTTGAAGTTTGAAACAAATTGGCAGCCCTATTATTCTTCAAGATTTCAAGTGACCAGCTGGGGTGAGGAGGTGAGGCTAGGTCGGTGGACATTATTGTATCAATCGCTAGGACCTTCAGTGGCAAAGATATATCAAAATGGAGTAGTGCAAAATTTTACCACAACTATATATAGAGAAACATAGATTTTCAGATTGACAATTTTGTTGATATAATGACGGAACCTCTTTCAACATAAACACTAGAAATTACGCGCGGCATTGCCGCGCTAGTCTTGCTTTTGATATAAGTTGGATGACCCCTGTTTAACATGCATGTAGCACAATGATTGTTCAATGGCTTAATAACACCGTTGATGGACTTTGAATTGTAAAGTAGCGGAAGGTTTTTCAGTTCCTTAGAGGACATATGTAAAACTTATGGTTACATTGGATTAAAGTCTAATACACGACTTCCTAAACAAGCAGACCATAATAGCAAAAGAAAAGCTGTATTAGAAAAGATTGGATTCATTGTAAAACGTTTTTTTGGTTTATTTTGTACTTTTCAATATGAAAGAATGAACTGTCAATAACCTAGGCATAACTTTCTGACGATGGTGGAACCCTCACCTCCATGCGTTTGAAATAGTAATGACAAATGAATTCTGATTTGGATCCAAGTATCTGATTACATAAAACTTGATTCTGGCAGTATCATTGTTTACCCATGCTGCAGTCTAGAAGGGCCTGCTTATTCCAAATCTTACATATCTGAAGCCTATTTCAAATATCATATGACAATAATGTGAAGCCTCAGTTGAGTAGAGCACAATCTAGAAAAAAAAAGTCGACTGATTGCCAAGAAAAAATGTCAGTTTAAGAAAAAAGAAGATAAAGCCTTAGTTGAGTAGAGCACAACCTAGAAAAAAAAAATTCGACTGATTGATCACGTTGTTAATATTGCTAATCATGAAAAACTGATTTGCTATGCAAGAAATCCCAGAAGACGGCCTTGTACAAATGGCAAATGAGCTTTTCAGATCTTGCCTGAAGACCTCAAATGCAAGTAACCACAGAGACGCATCTGCATTGAGATGCTCTCCCAGTTTCTTTCAATCATTGTTCAGTTTTGCATAATTATAAACGAAGGACATACTCTTTTGAATGGTTGCAGCTTACTCCATCGCAGAGATCTACATGTTACATTTTGCAAGCAGCACATGTGAAATAAAGAATAAACCATTTCTCTTTTGGTCATGATCAAATGCAAATACTCTCGGGCAACTGCTGAACAGATGTAGTTTGCCATAAAATATGCATCTGGGCATTTTTTTTTTTTCTTCCTTTGAGATGAACAGATCACTTGACATGTCAGTGAGCTACAGAGTACATTTCCCTCCTGAATGGAGCAGCTAGTCCAAGTCTCTTGCGAAAGCTAAGGTAAACGAAGGTGCCAATTGCTGCAACTGTGTGTGTCTTTGATGGCCAAGCAAACATAGTTAAACGATGGAGGCAAAAAAGAGCAACTTTGTCATACATGACCATTGTTATCCAAACAAACATTGTATCCAGCCATGTAGTTCTCCACATAGGCAGACCTACGATAATTTGATCAGTTTCTCTTATATTGTTGTATACCAAATCACATCAAGAATCCTTAGCCAATGCATACATATATAGCTTGAATTTGGTTGATATAAAACTTGACAATTAACACGATGGGCTGCCTGCTTCTGGCACATCAGAGTACTCTGCTAACGTAGCTGTCCAAAGCATTACTGTGATGGTCGTTAATTTTACTTGCCTCAGATGGTACCTATGAACCTAATGTCTCCACCAAGAACATAGGTTCAAGGACTGACACAAAGACCTGCACATCACCATACTTCAAGTCGAGATCCTCCTTGAGCTCGAAGTGCGGCAGCTCGTAGCGTCAACAGTAGCTCCCTTGAAGTTCTTCCCGTGGGCAGCCATCACATAGGGAGCAGTTGTACGTTTGACAAAACCCGGTGGCAGGCTGGATCGTGCGTAGGGATGGCTGCTGCAGGTGCTAGCGCTCGGATGACGCCGCATCTCGTGACCTGCAGCGGGTGGTGGCGAACTGGAGGTGGGTGCCGGAGAAGGAGGCGGGGTGGGCGTGCAGGCATGGCATGCTGGAGTAGGGAGCATCCAGTGTGGGAGTGGGAGTAGCGATGGCGGTGGCCAGGAGTAGGTTGTCGCAGCCGTGGGAGAGGAAGAGGAAGAGATGGCCGGAGGCTATTGCGTTTTATCGAGGAAAGCGGCGGCGGAACGATCCAGAATTTTACCGTGAGCAGAGGAGAGAGACACAATCTTTACCGTTTATTTTTAATCTGACGAGTAAAACTTTTGAGGAGAAGCAGCTCTTTCGCAATATTACGAACACCTGGCCTGCACACCTGCAGGCTGTAACAATACCACCCACGAATCGGCATCACAATTTAGAGGAAGAAGCTTTTTTTTTTTTGAGAACAATTTAGAGGAAGAAGCTGATTGGGTGGGCACCAGAATCAAAGGCTGAAGCTGCTGGGCGAGGGATTTCTGAAGAACCTGAGTCCTGTGTGTGGGGATGGGAGCAGAGCCGTGCCCATGCCCGTGCTCGTAGCTCGTCAGGGAAGCTTGTCCGTTCTCCGTCGAATTGGCTGCAAGCAGAACGCGGTGGAGCTTCGACGGGATGAGGCGAGGAGGCACAAGGACGTGAGGAGGTGCGTCGGCCTGCGGAGGCGCGCCGAGGCGGCAGGTAATTTTGCCGTCCCGTTGCCGCGCCAGCTTCTGCTAGGGAAAGTGCGTCTGGGTGGGGAGGCTTGCCGAAGTGGAGCTCATCGCAGGGAGGCGCAACAGGGTGGACGAGCTTGTTGCTGGCGCGCCGTGGTGGAGGAGCTCGTCGCCGGGAGGCGCGACGGGGCGGGGAGGTAGCTCGCCAGGGTGGAGGGAGCTCGCGGCGGAGCTCGTCGCTGCTTCCGCGGCGACCGAATGAAGGACGGGATCGTTGGGATGAGGCTGCACGGGGGCGGCGCCCCACCGGACGGGATGCGCCGCCGCGAGCGGCGTGGAGGATGAATCCAGGAATCGATTGGGGGCGCATCACCGGCCACCTGGGAGCTCTTTTCCCGCAGCCGATCGACAGGGAAGAAGGTCAGGGATCCCTCGGGCGCACGCGCGGAGGACGCCGCTCCCACGGCGATGAAGGCCGAGATCGATGGGGACGCGCCGCCGCGGAGCTCGTCGCCGCTCCACGGCCGACCAGGAAGAAGAAGGCCGGGGATCCGTTGGGTGCTGTGTGGAGGATGCCGCTCCCGCGGCAATGAAGGCCGGGATCGACGGGGATGCGCTGCCGCGGAGATCGTCGCCGCTCCCGCGGCTGACGATGAAGGCCGGGTTTGATTGGGATTTCGTCGGGATCCTGGGGACGAGCGAGTGGGTTATCGGGTTTGGGTACGGACGCGTGGGACTGGTGGGGGGCGCGCGCCAGAGTGGGTTCGATGGCTCGGTCGGGCGGGGCCTGGTTGACTCACGGTGTAGAATAACTATTCTACACGTTAGGTGCAGAATAGCGCTGTAGTGTGTATTTATATATATATATATATATGGAGAGTATATTCTATAGTCGGGCCGGCTATAGAACAGTAGTTCACTATATATATATATATAGTGAACTACTATTCTATAGTCAGCCATAGAATACTTATTCTATAACCACTTATGTATCGTAATTTACGACATTCGTGTATAGTGATTTACGATATTTTCTACGTGATTTACTACACTTTTACCATGATTTTTCTTTCAAAATTGTGTGAACGCTGATGTCGTAAATTCGTTTGAATTTATCGTAAATTCGTGATAAATTTATCGTAAAACTGAAGTGGCTATAGTATAGAATATACTCTCCGTGTATATATATATATATATATATATATATACTATACTACACCTAAGGTGTAGAATAATTATTCTACACCATGAACCCAAACCAACCCGGCCAACCAGGCTGCTCCGAACCGACCCAGCCAACCAACCAGGCGTGGCGCGCCCGCGCCCAGCCGCAACCGGGCCCGCCCACTGCACGGGTGCGACCCGCTAACGAGTGCCAGCCTGTTTGCTACAGTAACAGGCGGATCCTCACTCCTATAAATAGAAGAGACCCGACCCATTCCTCAATTTTTCCCCCACATTGCCCAGTGAAGCAACACGGCGGCGGCGGCGGCGGCGGCTCGTCCACGCCGCGATTCGGCCCGGCGAGGCGTCAAGGAGGAGTGCAGCTGCTTCGCTGGGCGCGGAGGAAGCGCGTCGAGCTGCGGCTAGGAGTCGGGCTGTGCGGAGGTGCGAGATCAACGGCGGCGAGCGGGCCGTGGCGCGGGCTGTCGAGCGCTTCGTCGACGAGGTCCCCGGGCTGTGGCGCTTGGCTGCGGTCTCGTGAGACGGGGCGTCATCGGAGGCTACGGAAGGCGTGGTTCCTGGGTCCTTCCTCGGCGGCGCGGATCCTAGACGACGCGGCTGACGGGTTCCTCGACGATGCGGCTGCGGGGTTCCTCGATGACGCGGCGGCGCGGTTCCTCGACGACGTGGTGGGATCCTCGACGACGCGGCGGCACAGATGCGATTGGTGCTGCGTCTGGGATTCGAGCTGCTTCCACTCCTCGCCTCGACCTTCCTGCGCACGGTACGGAGGTGTCGGGCTGTGTTGCGGCACGGCGGCGTGAAGGCGAGGTGCGTGGCTTGATCGGTAACTCGAATCCCCTTACCGTGAGTAAACATTCCCCCTCCACTACTGGATCCCTTGGATTTTGTAGCTCGAAATTTGGTTTCCGCTTGATTTGTGTCTGCAGCAATGACGATGCAGGCAACGCTGGTGTCAAATCCCCTCCCCACATGGCAACTGCTTGAGTGCGAAGCTGTTCCCCACGAATTCCTCTACAATTCCAACCATGGGCACTGATCCCCATTCCTCTCTTCCCTAGATTCAGATTTTTGCGAGCGTTTGGGTCCTGTTTTGGGTGGATTTATGGTTCGATTTGACTGCTTGTTCATGGCAGAGTAGACGAACGGGTGGTTCTGTCCGATTCTGCAACATTTTCTCAGTTTTTGGGCTTTGCGGCAGTGACTTGGTTCATGTCTCAGCCATTTTTCTGTTGCAGGTGTGCCTCAGAGCATTTGGGCACAACGTGAGGTAATTCTCTGAACTACACACCTGGATGTTGTTGTATAATATAATGAAAGCTTTTCTTCCGCAAACCCCAATTCTAGCATCACATAGCTGATCCACTATATATATACCACCCTTGAATTGGTGTCCATGTTATACAGAGCATTTGGGATAGAATGATTTTGGTGAGCTTCGTTTTCAGCTATCTGCTCAAGATCTATTGGTTTTCATCGGTTTGTTGATCATATGCCCATGGATTTTTAACTGAAATTCTAATGAACTGGAGACAACGAAGAAGCTAATTGTGATTTGTGACTACACACATTTTTTTTCCCCTGCTCATGCTTTTGTTTTGGGTCACTTCAGTAATTTCACTTTGAACATTTCAGTAATTACATGGTTATTTGGTGTCTATTGGTAGTATCATCATTCAGTAATTAACCAAACACCAACTTTAGTAAATTCTTAATGCCCAATTTAGTAATTTTCGAAAATGCTTTGATATCGTTTGCTCCTACTCCCTCCGTCCCTATATAGGTGACGCTCTGTGGCAAACTATTTGTCCCAACAATACATGTCGCCCTTAGCCTCCGTACGCGGCGCCCGTCTGATTCCACCAGTCGTTGTGCGTGTTGGTCCCCCTCTCTGTACCCCTCCTCTGAATAAAGAAAGGAAAAGAAAGGAAGAGGAGGCGCTCCCGATGCCCAAGCCAAATAAAGAAAGGAAAAGTAAGGAGGAGCGGTGATGGATTCTGCAGCACCCCGACGCACTCGCTTGGACGCGCGCGGCTGCGTCCCAGTGTCGTACGAGGGCAACAGAGTCATTTGCAAACTCGTTGGTTGCTGTGCCGGTGGCTAAAACGACATGTATTGAGGGACAGAGGGAGTACCCTTCAGTCATTTTCATTCAGTAAATAACTGGATATCTAATTTAGTAATTTCACTTTGAAAATGCTTTGGTAGTTTGACACCGGTATCCTTCAGTAAATAACAACACACATCTACTTCAGTAATTTCATTTTGAAAATGCTGTGACAGTTTCAAATCGACGTTTGGTCAATTTCATTCAGTAACATCTACAGCATCTGCTTCAATAAGTTCATTTAAAATATTATTTGATAGTTGCACCCTGACCCTTCAATAATTTCTCATTCAGTAAATAACAAGGCATAAACTTCAGTAATTTCATTTCGAAAATGCTTTGATAGTTTCAAATCGACATTTAGTAAATTTCATTCAGTAACATCTGCCGTATCTGCTTCAGTAAGTTCGTTTAAATTCTTTAATCGCTGCATGTTGACTCTTCAATAATTTTTCATTCAGTAAATAACAAGGCATCTAGTTCAGTAAATTGAAAATGCTTTTTTAGGTTCACACCCATACCCTTCAGTAATTTCACTAATATAGATTTCAGTAAGTTTCACTTCGTATTCAAACATCAATATTTTCTGAAACTTTCAGTAATTGCACTTTGTACTCAGTAATTGCAACAACTTACTAAGCATACCTTGAACTAGGTTTTTGTGCCTATTATTTTCCTTTTATTGCAGTAATTTATTTTCTCTCACATTTTACTGAATGGCTTTTCTGTGGCAGTAACATCTGCCAGTAATTTATTGGATTATCTGTCAGTAATTTATTGTTCAACATATTAATTGACAACAATTCTTGTTACAAAATGCAGAAAATTGTTGAGAAAAATTGTTATTGCATAATGAAGAAGAGATGTGGAGTTTTGTGTGATATTTCCTACAATGATCCCTCAGATCACTTATGAATCAAGGGCATGATATTGTTCAGCTCCCACCGCAATAAAATGAAGCTCCGACCAGATCGATGCGCATGGAATGAAGGCCTCTTATTTTCCTTTTATGTAATGCATATATGTCTTTTGGATAAGTAGCGCATGAGAATATGCTTTTGTGCGTGATGATATACCATGTATGTCTTAGCAGCCTATGATTACCAAATGGAAATGAAGCTTTGTCCAAAAAACTTGGAGACCAGATAGATGTGCATGGGATGAAAGCCATTTGTTTTTTTATGTAGTATCTATGTGTCTCTGGACATGTAGTGCATCAGAGGACATGCCTGATGCTCATGTGAGGATGTGCAATGTATATCTTGGTGTCCTATGTTAAACTAGGTTGTGTTAGTGATGTACTCCTAATTCCTTTTTCTTTTTAGTTTTCTAGCTCTGTACCATATAATATTCAAGTTATGTCTATGATAATATTGCCACCCTGCATTCGAATGTTTGGAAGATTATTATTGTTGGAGAGCTTGTATGGCATCACAGCGTCGATCATGTTTGGCAATGCTTTAATGTGTCATTCTACATTTAAAGTATGCCATCACAGTGCTGATCTCGATAATATTACCACCCTGCTCCCTGCATTGTTGCAATTATTGATTGTACTTCAGTAATTTAGATACATTGGAAAATTATGTTAACACCTCCAATCTGTAGTGATCCTCACTCAGTAATCTTGGCCTTCATCATGACGTTTTACAACAAGATGAAGCAACAACTTCTCGATAAGCAGCTATGTAGCTCTCTGAGCCCCATGCGCCTGTCCATGGTCTAGTAAATATTGCCACCTTGCTGCTTGCGTGGAGGAAAGAGGCATACAGGAGCTTAATTTCGCAACTGCATTATCGGTGCTCATCTTTTTTTTTGCTGCAGCTACGCAGTCAGAGACATGGCCTTCGTCCTGTTCCACAAACCTCAAGCTAAGAAACAGAATCAGATCGAGGTAGCCCAGCAACCAAAATGGGTTGCATTCACCAATGCCTGCAATATCTCCCTTTCCATTCATATGCTAGTCGCCCACACACAGAAACTGATTTCTCACCACTAGAATATCTCATTTCTCTTTCCTTCGAGGTTTCTTTGCTCTGACAGCTCCTTCGAAACCAAGGTGCAGCGGAAGTAGCGCAAGTCAGGCACAGCCGTGGGCACAAGCAAATGAAACTCTGATTGACACCTACGACATGTTGAGGATGGGCTGCAGGACCCGATGGAACTCTGATTTTCCCTGAAGCTCATCGGAGAATCTGAGCACGCGATACAGCAAGCTCGGGCTGGGAGGTGCGGAGCGCGGAGGAGGCGCACGGCAGGGCAGCGGGCCACTTCACGGCGAGGAGCGCTCGGGCTGGGAGGGCCTTCGGGACATCGAGATGGCTGCACCGGAACGGGACGTGCGGGCGGCGAAGAGGATGAATCCCGGGATCGATTGGGGGCGCATCACCGCGGAGCTCGTCGCCGCTCCCACGGCGAGGAGAAGGAAGGCCGGGATCATTTGGGGGGCGCCGCCGCGGAGCTCGTCACCGCTCCCGCGGCGAGAAGGAAGGCCGGGTTCGCTTGGGGGGCGCGCCGCCGCGGGCGAAGAGGCAGGCCGGGATGGATGGGGGAGAGTTATCGGGTCGGGAGGAGAGGATGGGTGTTGGATCCGGTACGGGATGGTGGGTGTGGCTCACGGGGTTGGTTGGGCTCGGTCGCAGGCTGGTTGGCTTGCTCTAGGTGTAGAATAACTATTCTACACCCTAGGTGCAGAATAGCGCTGTGGTATATATATATATATGGCGAGTCTATTCTGCACATATGCGCACTCTAGTTCACATCTGCACAGACCCCGCAGTTGCAACGACGGGAACATGTTGTTGCAACAGTTACAATGCACCAATTGCAACATATTTTAGTTACAACCAAATTAACGGCGAGTTGCAAGACGAGTTACGTCAGTTGCAACATGAGTTACGCCTGTTGCAACAAATGTATAATATATTTTGGCGAGTCAACAGTTGCAATCGTCGACAATATCGGTTGCAATTGTCGATCACGTTGTAACTCATAGTGGCTGGTGTTGCAAGTGGCCTATGTTACGTGTTGCAACTGGGGGTCTGTGCAGTTGTGAACTAAAGTGCACATACCCGCAGAATAAACATTCTGTATATATATATATATATATATATATATATATATATTATATATATATATATATATATATATATATATATATATATATAGGCCAGCGGTATTCAATACCCAAGGTATGGAATAACTATTCCATACCCGAGCCCCCTCCCACGCGCCGCGCGCATGCGCGGCGGGCGGACGGGTTCGAACCTCCCTCGCACTGTTTATTTTCTCCCGAGGAACCGGGAAAACAAATCGTGCGCCAAGACCGACAGTTCCAAGTCGCCGCTGACTCTGTTCCCCCACCCCCGCCCCTCTCGCCGCCGTCCACCTGCGCCCCCCAATCCGCAACCGCTCCGGGACGCCGGTCGGTCCCGCCTCCGCGGCCCCATGCCCGCCTCCGCATGCGCCAGGTCGGATTGGGTGAAGCACGCGAAGCTCCTAGCAATCGGACTCCGCCTCCTCCAGCTTGCGTCGCTGGACTACCCAGCAACTCCTCGCCAGAATGCATCGCCGGAGGTTGCAATTTGAGGGCCGATGTCCGGTGACGGTGAAGCGAATCCGTCATTGTTGGTATTTCTTACACCACGAATAAATCCGCAAGCGCACGGAATACCGTTGTAGCACTTCACCCGGGAGTATTCTAAGGTATCGTATTTGTTTTCCCCAAGGAACGGAGGTATCCTGCAGCAAGGTTAGTTTTACCCAAGGACACACAAGAACGATAGTAGTGTAGGATTTGAGAGGATAAATAAAGATCTAGTTATCCCTTAGGATAGACGCACTCAAGCTCTACTTGTCTACTTCGGGCACTGGTATAGACCTGGTCTGCCAAGTCACGCCAGCCTGTAGCTCTACGACGAACCCGAACGTGGAGGATTACAAGGGACGGACAGGGCTGTCACAACCTGCCGCCTACCTCTACAAACCGTGGGGCACGCTGCAAACAAAGGTAACCTCTAGCCTAGACACCACGTCTATGCCGTCGATTACTACTCTAACCCCGGTCCTGGTACTGATTCAGAAGGCTAGAGCACTCCTTGCGGAGCGATGATCCCGCAAACAAGTATAACAAGAATAACGACTAGTAAACAATGCTCGCTAGATAATATCACCACGAATACTAACTTATGAATAAGAACAACGAACGAACGAAGAACGAACGACGAACGAAGAACGAACGACGAACGAACGAAGAACGAACGAAGAACTACTAATAAGATAATATCCGCCAAGGTACAAGATTTGGGCTAAGTCCTCACAAAGGGAGGACTACCCCTCTCTTCTCCCCTGCCCTCTCCTCTACTCTACTACTATACAAGAGGCCATTGGCCTGGATGGGAGTGGAATGACTTGTGTCTTGTGTTGTGTGTTGAAAGGAGGGGGGTACCCCTTTATTTATAGCCTTGGTAGGTCGGTTTGGGGGTCCTCCACCGCCTTTGGGCATTGATTGCTGGCTGAACCGACCTTGGTATGACGGTGGGAAACTTCCATAAAAAGATGAGCCTTAGAGGCTAAGGCTCTGGGTCGGCCGACCTGCCCTGTGGGGTCGGCCGACCTGCCTTTGCCGCCTCTTGCTTTCCTTCTTCTCTGGCATATCCTCTGGCATATCCTTGATTTGATTCTAGATGCTATCCTCTGAGATATTCTTTATATGATTCTGATATGATCCTTGGATATGATTCTGATATGGATCCTCCGGAATATTCTTGATATGATTTGGGTTGATTTGGTGGGTCCATATATCTTTGCCATTATTGAGGATCTCCAGGAGAGGATATTTCTTCATGTCTCCTTGATATTGGGCTTTTGGGAGATATCTTTATTCCGGGGAAAATCGGTGTTTCCAGAGTGGGCCTTTTATGCTTCCTTTTCCCCGTTTTCCTATGAAATGCAGCTGCACTCACAAATTCACCAAGACTCGTGGAATCCGTTAGTTTCAAGTCCTAAGTCTACCTTTGGTGTTTGGTTTGAGGGAAAAAGGTGCAGCTAGTTGACGGTTTATTTTCGGTCTAAGAGCCGTCAACAGTCATCAGGGGCAAACACGGCAGGAAGCTTTGAACAACCGAATGCTGCAGGGATTCGTTCTTGGACTGCTTCGGCGGAATCGCCATCCCGCAGTAGCGATTCCTCGCAAGGAATAGAGTTGCCGGCACCTTTTGTGGCGGATGGGCCGTCCTCAAGTGTGATGCCGCTGGAGATGGGGATGAGGACACCAAGAAAGGAATTTGAAGTGGATATGGATGCTGGAACAAGCGCCGCTGGGGCGACAGCGAGGAATATGCTGACGCCACTAGCAGCTGCGACTGCAGAGGAGATTAGGACTCCTGGAGTGAAGCGAACGTACACACATGTAAGTTTTCATTGTGGACTCAAATTTCATTTTTAATGATTGTTTCTAGCGTTTGGTCGGAGAAGTATTGCCTGAACTATCTGATGGGGTGATAACATTACTTCTTGCTGACATGCAAACTCCAGTTTAACAGTGGCAAAATGCAGGTTCCAATTTTGATGGAATCTCTAGACTACAAACTGTTTTAGCTAGATGTCGTTCCATTGGATGCACAGTGTTTACTCTTCCTGAATTTCAGATGTTGATATATTTCCATCTATATACTTTATGATCGTTCCAGATGTTGTGGCTTACAATTTTAAAACATTGAGGTTCATTCTTAACAAGGCTTTGAACTTAGAATCATGTCTAGGCTGGGATGTGGATGAATTTGATGAAACTGAGCTGCATACTGCATCAGTTATACTGCATATCATATATTCGTTGGGTGACATGTTGTGTTATGAATTGTAGAAAGAGAACATGAGACCGGAATTCATACCACAGCAAGGAATGAGGTTCAAGTCAGAAGAAGAAGCCAGAAGGTTCTTCCAAAGGGATGCTTTGCATGCTGGATTTGGTACCAACATGGGGAATAAGAAAACATACTCCAGGATTATGAGGTGCCGCAATGAGGGCCGGTGGGAATACTTTAAAAAGGATTCAGGTTCTCCCCGGGTCAGGAACAAACCTCAGCGAAGACCGGCTGCATGGCGAGGATAAAGCTAAACTTTGAATATGATAAATATCGAAATTTAGATGCAGCAGTGATAGAGTATGCAAACCTAGACCACAACCACCCGTTGCTTTCACCAAAGGCTGTCAAGAATCATAGCTCACACAAGGTCAAAGATAAAGTATTCTTTGAGTATGTTGATGAACTGCAAGGTTGTAATGTGCCGCCAGAGAGCGTGAATAACTAATTAGAGAGATGCACGGTGGGGTGGAAAATGTCCCTATTACACCGCGTGACCTACAAAACCGGTAAGTGCTGCATATACAAGTTAATAGGTGAATATGATGTTTGCATTTGCATTGGTTTTTGACATTTTTTTTCCTAAACAGGAGAGCTGCGAATGTGAGAGCGGAGAATGCAAATGACATAAATAAGCTTTTAGAGTTCTTTGAAGATTGCCATTCCCAGAACACACAGTTCCGGTGGGCACCAAAGCTCGACAGCAATGGAGAAATACACAGCTTATTTTGGAGTTCTGCGAGCATGCAAGGGAATATGCTGATTTTGGAGACGTGATGACTTTTGATACCACTCATAAAACAAACATCTATGACAAACCACTTGCGATATTTGTGGGTGCCAACCATCATCTCCAAAACACTATATTTGGTTGTGCTCTGCTTGGATAGCCACATTCGAGTGGGTTTTCCAGGCTTTCAAGAAATGCATGGATACAAACAGAACTAGATGTATACTGACTGGTAAGCCACATGCAAAAGTATTTCTTTGTCAAATATGCTTTCACTCATATGGATATTGTGCCTGTTAACAGAGTACCATGAAATAAGTAGACGATTGAGATTAGCCTATGATAGTGTGCCTCCTCAATTATCACACGTGTCTTTGAATGTTCCCTTGAAAAAATACTGCTGTAATGCTTTAAGAACCTCATATCAGTACTGTGTGTCAGTGTGGATTTCTGTGAGGTTGCAAGTATATGGTGTTTTGGTTCAGTAGCATAGGCTTCAGGAGTGGAGTGTTATGGTGAACAGCTGCTGCATTTTAAATACATTGAACAGCTGCAGTTTAAACTGAACGTATGCATTGAAGTTATGGTGAGAAATACATGGAACTGAATATGTTTGATTTGATGGTTCCATGTATCTGAACATGTAGCACAGCAATTCTTCTATGGCTGCTGATTTCTGCTGATATTGTTACAGATCAAGATCAGGCAATGGAAGCTGCGATCGCTAAGGAGTTCCCAGGCGTAAGACATAGGATATGTCGATGGCATGTGGTTAACAAGGTCATGCCACACCTCAATGAGTTGTTTCGGGTGCATTCAGAGAGGAACTTCAAGGAAAAATTCAACTCCGTACTGAATCACCCGTTAACTCCGGCAGAATTCGAAGCAGCATGGAAAGAACTGGTAACTGAGTTTGATCTCGTGAATGATCCAACAATGGAAAGCTTGTACCAACAGCGGAGAGATTTTATACCCGCATATTTTAAGGATGAGTACTGTGGAAGGATGGCTTCAACACAACGTAGCGAATGCACAAATTTTTTAATAAAGAAGGGATTTGTGAACAAGAGGACTCCATTACATAGGTTTGCAAGAGAATCAATGAATTTCATGCATACGAGGTTGATGAAGCATTCTACAGATACATATCTTGCAACGGTAAGCATGTAACGTGTTCAGTGTTAACATTTGAAAATAGATGGAGCATCAGTACTTTGGAGTAATTGTTTGTTATTGTCCTGTGATGCTGATGCAGCAAAAGACACTGACAAAGACGAAGTGGAGGTTTGAGGTCCAACTGTCAAAGATATATACTCGGGGTGTATTCAAAGAATTTGAAGAAAAGATGGGAGACGCCACTGCGTATGGATTTGCGGATGATCCAGAGGGTGGGGAGCATGACTTCCTGATATATCACACAAATAAGTACAGCAAGATAACCTGGGGACAACACCAGTTTAGAGTTAGAGTGGACAAAGAGAAAGAGGAGTACACTTGCGAGTGCAAAGAGTGGGAACACACAGGTATGGAGAAGTGCTGAAAATCTAGAGATAATTTGTTTCATTAAATAGGTAGTGTGAGACAAACATGTCAATTTCATTGCAGGTCTATTCTGCGTCCACCTATTGCGAGCCTTCCTGCAGCTGCAAGTTGGTAAAATTCATGAGCATACATCCCAAGGAGGTACACAAGGTTTGCAAGGAAGGACTTGGAGTTCGATAGGTGTGACAAACGCCTAATAGGTGAAGACGGTAACTCTCAGAGCTATAGGACACACCGTCTCATAACAAAGGCTATGCAAGTCGTCCGTTCTGGTAGCATGTCAGACTCTGCCTGCGAGAGAGGCCTCGAAGGGTGGACGCCCTTTTCGAAGAGTTGCAACTAATGCCACCGGACATTGGTCCAGGTGCACGGAAGAAGGGGAAATCGCAGACATCCGCAGCAGATGGTGCAAATTTAGAAATTGGGGGGTGGCAGGTATAACTCACTTTATGTATTCCATAATTTCAAACACTCAGCCTGACACAAAACACATCTAGGCTGCTGTGCACAATGACAGTACAGTGGGATTTTAAAAAAGAGCATCGAACTTTGGGTTTAAAAATGTCATGGTCCATAATGCAGACTGCAGATGGACAAACAGCCAGGGAGCAGGCTCGAAATGTGGGACAGGTACAACAGGATTATGGAACACAGCCACAGGTATGGGGTCATTATGAAAGTGTGTCTATAGGTTGAATCATCTTAGTACCAGTAAGATAGGATTTGCAGCAAAAGCTCGCAAGGGCGTAAATCAGTGGTGAAATTTGATTTTAGGGGGGCTGGTCGGTCAAATAATTAACAATTTGTTTGAATTAGTAGCACCAGCGACTATGAACAGAAATAGTTTAACTGAAGAGCTAACTAGTTTGCTATGTGGGTAGTTGGCTAGTTAGGTGCAGGTGGTTGGGGAAGAAGAGTTTATGCAGCAAGATAGGCTCAGAGTATAAAAAGTCACCAGTTTAGTTAGCAAAACTATGCACCATTGAGCTATGTTCTTTTAAGTTTCAAAGTAAAATTAACGATGTTTTGTTAGGATCAAATGTACACACACAAAGAAGTACAGGCCTGGAATTTCCTCATTCATCCATATGATTATTAATGATGAATAGTTGTGTACCACTACATGTCTTTGCATATAAATAATTTCAAAGTGACAGAAGATCAACTTGGCAACAGGGAATGAATAGCATGGGGGGGGGGGGGGCGGCTAATTTTTTCGCCAAACAAGGACAGTAACATGACAAGGGTGGACATTGGTGTACAATATGGGAATATCGAGCGTAGACAAAACTTGACTTCAACGGCAGATAGGGTGAGTTATAATGAAATTGAAATTTCAAAGTGAAATAGTTGAAGAGGTCGAATTTGATGTTATGTTCTTGAAATTGATGTAGGTTCATAAGTTCGGCAACGCAGATATAAGTAGGGAACCTCCTCCATGGGCCAAACCAAAGGGGAGAAAGATGACCGAGTCAGAAAAGAAGGAAGTCACTCTTGGAGCGAAGGGTCCAAAACAAGGGACGAAAAAGTGCTCCGAGTGTGGGAAGTACGCGACACATACGCACGGACGTGCCCAACTTTGGTACATAACCAACAACGCCTTGCAGCAATGAGGAGCAAAAGGGGACCAGGGAGGCCCCCTGGTGCTGGAAACAAGAGTAAAATCGGTCGACAGGCTGAAGCAAGTGAAGGGGACAAAGAAAGAGCTGAAGCACGAGAGAACATGATGCCATCGGGGTTATATGCTGAGTGGGAAAGTGAGTCAGAAGGAAATGATGAAATGGACATAGACGACTAATCAGCCCAGCGTAGGTCCAGATGCTGAGATGTAATGTACATAAAAAGTGATGTTATGAAGCGTGTAGCCATGAACAATTAGTTTTTTAAACTTTATTCCAAGTAGTAGTGTAACTCGCCATTCTGAGACATTCTGTTGGTCCGGTATATCTTACTGTGAAAAAATCTGTATAAAAATCATCTTTATATCTTTCAACTTTCCTATGGATTGAGGCTCAACTGAAGATATTATAGTTAGTATCGCAGTCATGGATGTTGTGTTTGATATACCATAATCTCAGTGTGCTGGGGGGCCCTTCAGCCTGACTATATTTGGGAACAGAAGTATCCCTTCTAGACCACTCGACATTAAGAATTGCCTACATGGGGAAAAGGCTGCACATTATAAGAATTACAATTCTCCAAAACAACACATTATAAGAATTACATTCCACGATGCTTTTAATGTCTAATACATGTGCCTTTGTAAAAAAAGAGTGTAACTGATAATACTGACACAAGATGAGAGCGTATTTTGCAATAAACAAAGATACACTATTTCTTGTGATCGACGTGTGGTGGAATGCATATGTATATATGGTGGTCTGTTGGTTCTTGGTCAACCGAGAGCAATTTATGTACATGCATGCCTACAAAACGTGGGAGGTGATTTGACCAAAGGGCAATATACAGTACGTGGAAACGTTCTTCTTTGCTCGCCGTGAACCAAGGTCACTTTTGCTGGTGGGAAATATTGTTCATGCATTTTCTCGAAATAATGTGTGGCGATCCATGGACTGCTTGCCATAGAAATAAATTCTTGACCAAGAATTGAAGGTTGTGTGGCGATCCGTGAACTACTTGCCTTACTAAACTGCATGACCAATGACACAGCATGGTTTCCTATATATAGTTGACAGGTTCGCTCGCCTGGGCCTTGTTTGTCCGCAGCACATTATATATCAACATAGTTATCAGCAATGGAGACTTTGTGTTTGTCATCAAGCTAAAAAGATGCATGCCCAACATGATAAATTATTCAGATGGCAAATATTTTCAAACAATTACAGGAAGGACGCACAAATATTTTCAACCAATTGTAGACAAACTATTGGGACCCACTAGTATTTTTGCTTGGAGGATCCAGAGCATTGAACCCTCTTATCTATCATCTCCTTATTTCTTAGATTTTGGGAAGATTGAATAAATCCTGGGTTGACCTTCCAGATCCAACATATCCTTGCATAATTCCAACTTTGCAATCAACGTCCTACTGGATTGACCATGTATTTGCTCACAAGATGTTCACATCACAAAGCAGTTCTATTGGAGAATTGTGATCACTCCACACAGCTGAAAATATCACAAATTATTTTGTAATTTACATATGCTTTTTTAATTCCAGCTAAATAAAACATATTTTCCAACCATGGTTGAATCATAAAAACCTGAATAGTTTCAGCATAAAAACTTGAATATAAAAACTTCAGTGTAGTTAGCTCTTTTTATTTGGTTTTTGTAATAGTGCGGGTAATTGTAAAACCTTCAGAGCTCATCACAAACGGTTGTGATATTTATTTTCTTAAGGAACTCCAAATATCACGTCATTGATTTTTGATCGTAAAATTTTGAGTGTAAGATCACAAAAACAAATAAGGTCTGATCACAAAATCTTGAAAAAGAAAAGAAATGATTGTCCGAGAACTTGAATTGAACTAAATAAAATATATTGCTCTCAAACATTACAAAAGTACCACTTCCGTCCTTAAGCATATATATTGGAACAGGTTTATAGAGTCATAAGTGATTCCATTTAAATCCAGTCTTCATCGCTTACGATCGTAAAATGCAAATAGTGTAGTCACAAAAACAAATTAAAGAAAGTGTGATCACAAAGTTTTCGTGGAGACTGTGTGGTTGATCTAGATATCTAACAATTATGATCACAGAGCAAAAGCATGCATGTCCATCATGGTCAATCATTCTGATGGCAAATATAATTGAGCATTTATAGTTGGAACAAATTAGTCTTTCGCCTTCCAACGTGTGTCATAGTAAAAAAATGTTACATAGTCAGATCACAAAAACAAGTACATTCCTTTCGTGTGTTATTATTGTGAACGCACTTCTATAAGACAAACTATCGAGACGCTTGAGCAGGTGTGCCTTGAATCATATATTTGAATGGAAGACTGCTTCTCTACTTCTTGGCTCCAGCTCGTTTTGGCTCTCTCCATTTTGCAATTTATGTCAGGGTCGAATGGTTTCAGTTCTTTCACGCTGTTCATTATTTATGTTTTCCAGTCCTATGCTGTCAGGCACAAGGTCGATATCCGACATAAACTGATTATTAGCAGTAACCAAGTAGAATTTCATGAGCGAGCAATCAATTTAAGTGAGATACTGCTAATCTGCATGGCAATATTCAGCAAATCATCATGCTTCGGCATAACTCGGTTCAATTCCCTGTTGAAGCATAAATTGATAGATATAAGTCATAAAAATATCACGTTAAAGCATAAATCTCTGCATCACGTATAGGTCATAAAAATTTGCAGTCCTAGGACATAAAAATTAGTGTATTGAAATATAAAATTTTGGAGATGATGAATTGTGAAATCATAGCCCATTTTCAAAATAAAAATATGCTTGTTGGAGTATAAAAACTTGCATTGGAGATAACAAAAATACCAATGTAAAAATCATTCATCTGCCCAGAAACTGGAAAATATATAGTACATTGCCTCATCCTCTGAGAAGTCAAATGATTACATTTGGTTCAAGCATTTTACAACTTGGGGTCCTCTTAGACTGACTCCAACAGCAGCTGCATCAGGCAACGCAAACGCAAAAATGCTCTCCGCCGGACACTGTACACGCTCTGAACCGTCTCTAACAGAAGAGGCAAAGCATGAGGCATCTTTGCCTCCGAGGAGAGAGGAGATGTAAACATGCGTCGCCTCTCTCCTCGATGCGCATCGGACAGCGAGGCGCCCGGGCACGACTGGAGGAGGACGCGGAGGCGAGGGCTGCAGAGGTGAGCGGCGAGATGGACGGGCTGGTCGCCGCTGGTCAAAATGATCGCCGGAGAGCCCCTTCGTCCCATCCCCATGGTTTCCCCGTCCGATTTGGCGAAGATTTACTCGCCATCGACGCCTCCTCCACCTCGGCCGCCCCCACCCGGCCCTCCTGGAGCGCCGCTCCGCACCAAGCTCCGCGCGCCGCCCTGTCGCGGCCATGGCGAGGAGGAGGAGCGCAGCGGCGAGGAGGAGGAGGAAGGGGAGGCGCGAGCAAGGCGAAATGCGGCGCGGAGCGCGGCGCGGCGGGAGGCGCAAGCCGCGGCGGCGGGGCGTGGTGGCAGCGGTGGAGCGCGGAGGCACGACGGGAGGCGCGAGGAGGGCGAGGAGGCGGGGCACGCGGAGGAGGAGCCCACCTGTCGCAGTCATGGCGAGCAGGAGGAGCGCAGCGGAGGTGGCTCGCGACGGGGCGGCGCGAGGGGCGGGCGTGGGGCGATGTCGAGGCGACTCGCGGGGCGAGCGTGGCGGGAGCGGCGCGTCGGAGGCGGGCGTGCGCGTTGGAGGTGATAACGGCGGGGGCAAGCGCGCTGGAGGCGGGCACGGGTAGCAGCAGCCCGTCGTGGAGCTGGCGGCGCGCTTGGCGAGTTTGTGCTCGCGACGCGGCGCGGCGGGGCAGGGACGCGCGGACGCAGTACCAGCAGCTCGTCGGGAAGCTGGCGGCGCGCCTGGGCAAGCTCGGCTCCATGGACACGCTCCCGAATCAGAGCAGGGCTGCCACCAACCATCTGCATGCGTGAGCTCCGTCTCTCCACCGCGCTGCTGCCTCACTCTGCTCCCATGTCATTGCCGCGGCGCCCTGCTTGGGGAATGTCAATTTGCGCGTGCCTTTGCTCTTAGATGCCGCATAAATCAATTGATTTTGCGATGAATCTCACTGTGAGCTACAAATTGACATTCCCCAAGCAATTGATTTTTAAATGAAACTCACGATGGGCTATAATGAAGAGCGGCGAGGGCAAGTCCATGGCTAATTGCGCACGCGTGAGCTGCAAATTGACTTCCCCATTCAATTGATTTAGCAATTGAGAACGCCGCACATGTGTCCATGGCTAATTGCACGACGGCAGCGCAGTGTGGCGCAAGGACAAGGAGACGAGGCGCCACGAGGAGGACAAGGACACGAGGCGCGGCGGTGCGGGCGCACGGGTGCGCGAAGGCCGGAGGTGAGAGCTGTGCGTGCGCGCGGAGGCCGGGGCACGGCGGCGCGGGCAAGCTGAGGCCGGGGCGACGGCGCGGGCAAGCTGAGACGGCGCGTGCGTGCGGAGGCCGGGGCACGGCGACATGGGCGCGAAGGAGCGAGGTGGCTGGCGGGAACGCGGGACGAGGCGGCGGCACGTTGAGATGCACTTGCTTGTTGGAGATGAAGTTGTGAGAAGGAAACGCAAACTACTGTACAACTGAGGCAAACCTGGTTTTGCATCTGAAAACTGGGTCCTATTGTTGGAGTCAGTCTTACAGCTAGCAGAACGCATAGCTATACAAAGGGTATGGCTGAAGGCACAGATACAGGTCCAGTGACGAGAGCCCCACCACCGCCACTCGCTGCCTCTTGGATCCTCACCATTGCTCCCACACACAGACACAGAAACGAAGAAAACTTGGATTTCTTTGTTCCAGCAAGAACAGGGGCACTAAAACAAGAAACAGGGCAAGATATACGTACCTTCATGGTTCAGACCCTGAAGCCTGTGGCCTCCATCCAAGCTGCAGATGCGATACATACACAGAGACAAGCAGATTCGGGATTTATTCGTTCCAGTATACGAAGCAAAACAACATACAAGAACAAGGCACTGAAACATGGATAGACAAGATACACGTGCCTTTCTGGTGCAGACGCCTAATCCATACGCAAGAACAATGGGCTTTTGATCTGCAAAAAAAATGGATCGGCCACCGTGATTATTTGGTTGCAACTTGCAAGGCACCTGCTAGAGACGTGGGAGAGGGAGAAAAGTCAAGATCCGCCGGCAGGTTAAAACAAATGGAAGAGTGCTTGCTAGAGACACCAGTGTAAAAGAATACCATGCCACGTGATGAAGCCGCCGTCGGGAACGCGGCAACTACCGCCGCCGCCGTCGGGAACGAAGCAGCTGCCGGTGCCGCTGTCCGAGACGAAGCAGCAGCACCTCCAAGCCAAAATTGCCGGGATGGGCAATTGCCTCGATTGGAAAAATCCCCTCGATTGGAAAAATCCCCTCCGTTCCAGGCCTATTAATAGACCCATAACTAAGCAACAGTCATTAGTGGCTAATTAAGAAAAATATTAACTGCACTTAATATCTTCCAAATGGGTGCGTGGGCCTGTTTTTTTTTTGGGGCGTGGTTTTTTCTGGGTTGGTTCGGTCTTAGTTGCAGAGGTGGGCTTGGACTGGAGGTGTGATATATATATATACCTACACTATATATATATATATATACGGAGAGTATATTCTATAGCCGGCTATATATTACTGTGTGATATATATATATATATATATATATATATATATAGATATATATATATATATATATATATATATATATATATAGTGAACTACTATTCTATAGCCGGCCACATAATAACTTATTCTGTGGCCACTTCAGTATAGTAATTTACGACATTCGCTTAAAGTGATTTACGACATTTTGCTACATGATTTACAACACTTTTACCATGGTCTTTGTTTGTAACACTTGTGTGAACACAAATGTCGTAAATTTGATTCAATTTACGTAAATTCGTGATAAATTTGTCGTAAAACTGAAGTGGCTATAGAATAGCTTATTCTATAGCCACTTCAGTTTTACGACAAATTTATCACGAATTTACGATAAAATGAACCAAATTTACGATATTTGCGTTCACACACGTGTTACAAGCAAAGACCATGGTAAAAATGTAGTAAATCATGTGGCAAAATATCGTAAATCACTTTAGGCGAATGTCGTAAATTACTATACTGAAGTGGCCACAGAATAAATTATTATGTGGCAGGCTATAGAATAGTAGTTCAATATATATATATATATATATATATATATATATATATATATATATATATATATATATATATATATATATATATATATATATATATATATGTATATATATATATATATATATACCACAGCGCTATTCTACACCTAGGGTGCAGAATAACTATTCTACACCTAACTGATAATTACTGAACAAATCGTCAGTAGTTATTAGAATTACTGAGCAAAATGTTATGATTATTACTGAACGCGATCACGGAACGTGAATTACTGACACATATTAGCATCGTCATGCACTCAGTTCAGTAATTTATGATCGTTTTGTTCAATAAAAAATTACTAGGTGTAGAATAACTATTCTACACCTAGGGTGCTGAATAGCATTTGTATGTATATATATATATATATATATATATATATATATATATATATATATATATATATATATAGTGGACTACTATTCTATAGCCAGCCACATAATAACTTATTCTATGGCCATGTTGTATAGTAATTTACGACATTCGCTTAAAGTGATTTACGACATTTGGCTACATGATTTACTATACTTTTACCATGGTTTTTGCTTGTAACACGTGTGTGAACGCAAATGTCGTAAATTTTGCTTCAATTTATCGTAAATTTGTGATAAATTTATCGTAAAACTGAAGTGGCTATAGAATAAGCTATTCTATAGCCGGCTATAGAATATACTCTCCGTGTATATATATATATATATATATATATATATATATATATATATATATATATATATATATATATATATATATATAGTACCCCTATATAGCTTCCTGGGTGTGAAATAATATTTCACACCCCAGCCACATCCCACTCAATCCGACCCAGCCTGAACCACCCCCGCATGCATGCACATGCATTACAACTTCATTGATTATTAATTAACATGCTCCATTATAGAAAGCATTGATTGGGGGCAGCAAATTATGGCTGGTTAATTATTCCAATTGTAAGCCTCCCGTAGTACTATATAATTCCATCCATTCCCTCCTCTCTCCTCAATCAAGAAAATGCGTGAGGTTAATTTTTTTGGTCACGTTGCCATCTCTCATACTCTCTCTCCTTCACACCTCTCTCTCTCCTCAACCAGTGGCGGAGCCAGGCCCACAGCTGGGGGTGGGCCGAAATGCTATTGGGCCAGCGGGGGTGGGCCGGTAAAGGGAAAAATCCAAAAGAAAAAAGAAAAACTACACTGTAGCAAACTGCTACAGTGCTAAAATGCACCGCTGGGCTGAAACTGGGGGTGGGCCGCGGCCCACCCGGCCCACCCCTTAGCTCCGCCCCTGTCCTCAACCGCAACCAAAAAATGCGACGATGTTCCGGCGGCCGGTGATATGATCGGAGCGCGCGACGACAGGAGGAACAACAGGTAAGACTGCCGTGGCCTGAAATCACGTCAACTATTTTCCCCTTCCTATATATTTATGCCCAACGGAATCACTAGTCCATCAATTTTCTCTTCTTTCTTCATCCTTCTCATACAGCAAGACAGGCAGCTTTGGATGCCCAGGCAGACAGCGGCGACTCAACACAACAGGCATCGCCATGAAATCCGTCGATTGGCCATCCGATGCGCCGAGGAAGGTGCCCAGGATGAAGATGCTAGATGCTTGATCGCGTAAAAAAATATCCTCAGTTTTCTTTTTATTGATGATCAATTTTCTTGTTGCATGATAATCAGAAATCTAGTTGAGCATGACGTGGTAAGGCGGGATCAGCCAAATCCGAGGTGGATGAACCATGCCTCGTGAATCATGGGACGGCTCCCTGATGATGCGACGTCTGCATGATCCCGACGCTTGCTGGCTGCATGTGTCCTCTCCACATTTGCTAGTATGAATCTCACGTAGAGTTTAATTCAATATTTTCATTTTTTATTTTCATGATACGGCAACACCAACAGGTATTCTGGCACGAACTGGTTGGCACCACATGGTGCTCGCTGTCGGCAGGGAGATGAAGGGTATGCTGCCGTTTGCCCAAGCGTTGTGGTCATCGTCGGAGGCGTGCTGGCGTTTGGCGGTCTTCTACAGCTGCACCTGCTGTCGTAGAGCTATACCTGATGCATTGTTTGCATCCGTGTGCTTTAGGGTGGATATAGGTAGCCAGTGCTTCAAGTTGCAAATGTAGTACTCATCAGTGTTTAGAAATTAGGATCATAGTCAGGTATACTACATTGTAAATCCTGGTTAATTAAGTAGCAAAAGGTACATGGTTTGTATGATTGAAATTTATATATTGAACACATGTATTCACCAGTCAAAAAATCATTGTATTTTGTTCATAAAATCCTATTCGAGCTTTCGTAAATTTTAGTAGCATTTTACACTCGTGCACTTGCATATAGAATTATGATTCTAAAATTCTGATGGGCATGGGTTGATTTTTCACCTAAAGGTTTTTGACAGATTTTGACAACGACGAACAATATTTGCGGTTCCACAAAAAAGCTTTTACGGTCAACATGTGACTGAGACTAACAGAATTTTGTGGTTACATGAAAATGTGGCACATAGTTAATCGATCATGCATAAAAGTCTTTCCAATCAAATAACTGATTTTTTGATTGCTTTTTACACTCACACACTTGTGTATACAATTTTAACACCAAAATAATTACAATTGTGGGTTAATTTTTTACAATTGAAGGTTTTGACCATAGAACAGATAACATTTTACGATTACATTAAAATGCTATTATGATCTAAATGTGTCCAAGATAACACCAAATTAATCTAAGGCAACTCGGAACTAACAAAATGGTCCGTGTTGGTGCATGGAATCAACGGCCACTGATAGAAGTGTTCCGATAGTTCATTTTACTTGGATGTGAAAGTGAAATGAATGTATGAGATACTTGGATTTTATGTTTCTAGGTTTTTTTTTTTTGTGCTCTAGGGTGTCACTATTTGAATGTTTGACACAAGATCATAGCAAATATTTCAAGATTGTTTGCAAAAAGAATTGTGGGGTAGAATTTTTACACTAGCGTACAGGTTTTTTACTATCGTGGAGCCTAAGCTTTTGTGGTCATGACGAAATTTATGATTTTACATGTGCGATTCATATGTTTTTACCAGAATTTATGATATCGCTTCTCATATGTTTTCCTTATCACAAAATCCTACTGATTTGCAATTATGGGTGTCCAGAATTTATGATCTTTTTTTTTAAAAAAAAAACACTTATGGTCACAAAAACACATCAGGCATAATCAAACATTGGGGTCGCAATTCTATTGATTCAAAGTCTAGATCGCAAAACTAATCAATTTTACGAGTTTAGCAGCCAGGCTCACGTCTATTCCAAGCAATAATCCTTCCATATAATCACGTTTCATTTATTTGGGGCTGCCAGGCTAGTGTCAGTTAATTAAGATGTTACTGGCTGATTGACTGCAATACGCCAAAGGAAAAGAATCTTCCTATTCTGCACACACAGACGCGCCTGCATTAAGATAGAATTAAGGTAAGCTAATTAATACGTATTATGGCTGTGTTGATGACTGTACGTTGCATGGTGCACGCTAGGGGTGTGGTGCGAGCCAGGAACACCATAGGTGGGCTGGGGTGTGAAATAATATATCACACCTAGGGAGTGAATTAGCGCTGCCCTATATATATATATATATATATATATAATATATATATATATATATATATATATATATATATAGTGAACTAATATTCTATAGCCGGCTACATAATAACTTATTCTATGGCCACTTATGTATCGTAATTTACGACATTTGTGTATAGTGATTTACGATATTTTGCTACATGATTTACAACACTTTTACCATGGTTTTGCTTGTAGCACGTGTGTGAACACAAATGTCGTAATTTTGCTTCAACTTACAGTAAATTCGTGATAAATTTGTCGTAAAACTGAAGTGGCTATAGAATATACTCTCCGTGTATATATATATATATATATATATATATATATATATATATCACACCCCAAACCAGCCTCACTGCAGCCCGCTCAGTCGGCTCCTACGCTTGGTTTTTTTTTTTCTGGTTGCCGGTTTGGTCTGGTCAATTTTCTCTCCTGGTTTTCAGTTTGCGCCACCGCTCTTTCTTTTCTTTAATGCTGCCAGGCTGTCGGTTTTTAAAGCCAGGATGAGGCAAATTTGGAAAGTATTAAAATATTTGGAATGCCAAGCCGTAAAAGGCTCTCTGATAGGATCGTTTGTATTATAGGAGTATTAAACTGCTTGGAGAAATGTGCGAACTCCTTTTGGGATGATGACGTATGCATGAAGCTGAATATTTTGAGCGCAAAATCTGAGTAGATTTGAGCAGAAAATCTGAGTTCATTTGAACTCGTATTTCCGTAGAGGAACCCGAACAGTTGAATTTTACAGCTGCGTAAAATGATATTTGGGACTGATTGTTGGCACATCAGTTCATAAAAATATACAACGTAGATGGTGTGAATTTTGCGACATTGAGATCATAAAATCCAGAAAGAGATTTTGATGGGGAGCATTCTAAAACCTTAGGTGAGAAGTACATTGTGAACGTAAACACATTAAGTGAATCTGATTGAAGAAAAACATATGATCCGATTATAAAAGTGTCAACCCAATACCGCAAAAGCCAAGATGGATTTAGTACATCACAAACCTTCAAGGCTCATTTAAAGATTATGTGATAGTAAATTTTTCATGAACATACAAATATATTGTCATTGGTTGTAATCGTAAAATGGTAACAAATGAGATCATAAAATCAAAATGGTGTGGTCACAAATTCTTAAAGATGTCTCTCAAATAGAGCTTGGTGCAAATGTTTGTATGGACCCGGTGTGATCACAGAGTCTGAATGGAGCCCATGCGATCACAAAAAGGCGTGTGATCACAAATTCTTAAAAGAGATGCCTTTCCAATAACGGTTGGTGCAAATGTTTGGGGGTCGCGAAAGGGCCCATAGCCTAATGGTTACAAGAGCCTCAGTAGCACCTAAGATCTTGGGTTCAACTCCCCGTGGAAGCGAATTTTCTATGATTTATGACGTTGTGCTTTCAGTGGGAGGCGACATCCCCATCGACAGCTAGGCTCCTACCGGCTCAGCCTTTCGGAGGCGCTCATAGGGGTAGGGGTTGCATGCGTGTGTTGTAAGGAGTGAGTACTCGTGCGTATTTTAAAGTGGTCTAAGAATTTTTGATAATAACCTTTTTTTTTAATCTGATAGGAGATTTTCGTAGTGCAACATTAAATAGGTCTGTGTGATCAAGAAATATTTTCTTTACTACATCACAAAATCTGATATGCAGGTAAATTAAATAGTTCACATATAATTTTGAAGGTAAGTTTTAAATTTTTTTCTATAGTAAATTCTTACACTCAAATATAGTTCATCAGTTGTGATCATAAAACTGTAACAGTGAGATCACAAAAAACAAACTGTGTGATAATAAAATCTTACAAGAACACCTTGACAATAAGTCCAAAAAATAACATGTAAGTCATTGACTTTATTATTCTATATATTAGCTGTGATAATAAAAAGTAATGGCTCTGTCGCAAAAGGTTGAGATAGGAGCACAAATATTATATTACACGATTTTATTCGGAGGTTTGAATATAAAAATATTTGTGACCATGAACTTCAAAATTCGGCATCTCCTTGTATGATTCCAATTTGCTCTCTTCTAGTTCGTCCAAGCTCTCTCCCACTTGGCAATCAACCTTTGACTTGATTGGCCATGCATTTACTCCTACAATGTCACTACAGCATTTGACTCGATTGCGATTGCCAATATATAGTTGAATCATAAAAACCCGAATAGGTTTCAGCATAAAAACTTGAATAGAAAGACTTCATTGTTGTTAGCTTTTTTTTTCATTTGATTTTTGATTAGTTGGTGTAATCATAAAATCTTCAACGTTCACTTTAAATTTTTTGATAATTTTGTCTTAAGGAACTCCAAATAGTAATTCATTGATTATGATCATATCGTAAAATGGTTACTTGCGTGAACACAAAAACAAGTAAGTTCTGATCGCAAAATCTTAAACAAAAGAGAAATGTTTGTTCGTGAACATGAAATGAGAGTAGCTCAATTAGATAAATTTATTACGGTGGAACTTGGCACCATGTGGTGTGTTTAACAACAGTGAGACACCCGTGGCAACTCATGGTCATTCTTATGATATGTTGGCATAGTCAGCTAGCTTTTCTTAGACCCAGGGTGTCCGTGTGTTTGTTTTGCAAAAAAAAAAAAGGCTCGTCCCATTAATCATAGGATTGAAAACAATTCCTGAATTTTTTATTCCATCTATTGTGAACATAAATATATTGCTAACAAACATTACAAAGTACAACTTCCGTTCTTAAGCATATATATTGGAACACATTTAAACACTCTTAAGAGATTCTGCTCGAATCTGGTCTTCATCAGTTGTGATCATAAAATGCTAATAGCGTAATCAGAAAAATAATGAAGTTTGATCACAAATTCTTTTGGAGACTGTGTGGTTGATTACAAATGAAGTGTGAGCGAAAACATGAATATCCAATATGATTTATCTTTCTGATGGCCACTACAGTGGAGCATTTACAGTATTTCATCTTCCGTCGTGTGTGATAGTAAAATGTTACACACTGAGATCACAAAACACAGGTAGATTTGCCTCACAAAAGAAAAAACGACAAGCACATTTCTTTGCGAGCTCACTGCTTTATTGCTAAGTATTGAAAGTTCCGTTTGACTGGAACGTGTTTATAGACATAAAATTCTGTTTGACTCCAACATTCATTAGTTGTGATCATAAAATTCTAATAGTGCGGTTGCAAAAACAAATAAATGTGATCATAAAATTCATGTGGAGAGTATGTAGTTCATCAAGATATCTGAAGATTATGCTCACTCAACGAAAACATATTCATGTGTCAAATATGATAAATCATTCAGATGTGGAGTACAAAAAAGGGTATTAACAGTTGGGAACAGATTAGCCTTTCATCTTCCATCGTGTCTGCATTACAGTGTGATCACAAAAACTAGTGCATTCTTGTCATAAACTATATCAAATATTACAATTTGTGAGCGCTCTGCCATGAAGCTAGTATATTATATTAGAATGGAAATACAGTGATCAGCTTCCATTATACTTGAAATTGTGCTTCTGTTATTTGCGGACTTCCCCTCCTGTTTATTCAGAAAAAAAATGCTTCAAACCTGTAGAACTGCAAATAATAGATAAAAGTGGCGTCCAAAAAAATGGCACGGAAATGTAAAGTTGCTAGAATTTTCAAAATGGCACACAGATAGACAAGGAATCATGGCAAACAGGGGCACTAAAACATGAACAGGCAAGACATGCGTACCTTCCTGGTTCAGACACTGAACCCTTGACCTACCCATGCGATTGGGCCTGTGCTCCCTCCGATCTGCTGGTGCCGCAGGTCTTGATGTCCGGTAGCCCGCCGCTGGAAAAAATAGAATGTTTCATGATCTGAAAAAAGGAATCATTAAATCGGAAGAAGAAAGCAGACGCGATACATCAATGGATCAATAGATGACCTACAGCCTGAGGTTCTCCGGCCCTGTCCGCATGCCATTCCTTGTATCCATCGTAAGCACCAAATCGAAAGCAAGATGGTGCCTTGATTGGAAAGAAGAAGAGTGTGTTTAACCTGTTGTGTCCAGAGGTGGCGAAATTTAAAGATCTAAAGAGAAAATAATGCGTACCTTGGGAGAGAGCTGCAACAACCAAACACCAGCGGCCATCGAAGGAAACGAACAACCCATCGCCCCCGACGAACACGAACGAACTGCATCTTCATGGTACGATCGCCGGGATGGCAAGAGGAGCAGCAGGAGCAAATGCCTATGGTTGTGATTGGGAAAGGCTCCTGACGTTAAATAGCAGGGTACCTGACACCCCTGATTAAAGGGTGCAATTAGCATATTCAATCAATCGTAATAAATGCCTTCCAAATAAAGCGGGGTTTGGTTTTTTAATCTGGTTTTCAGCAGGTTGGCTCGGTTGGTTTATTTGGTGTGTGGCATATATTAATATTTCAGCCTCTGCATCGGCCAATTCACGTAGTTGTTCACATAGTTCATTATTACAGCACCACGAGCCCACCAAGGCTCATGCACAAACCAAAATAAAAAAAAGCAAACCATTGTTCCAAACAAACTAGAAAGCAAGACTATTACTAAAACGCCATCCATTGTTGGTGAAAACTTCCATGAAAGCTGTTTCAAGCACACAACATCCCCACATTATTTGGGGCCGGTCCTCCTCCTTTTGCAAGAGTATCCAGAAATAAATCCAGTACTTTCCTGTGAAGATAACCTGCATAGAAGAAACAACTTGCATGTCGTCAAAAATCATATTATTTCTACTCAATCAAATTGCTCAACAAAATGCAATAGCTCCAACAAAAAAAATTTTAACGAAGTTTCTTTTGCACCCCAAATAACCGCCATCGAACATATGTTCCATATTTTCAGGCAGAGGAATATTAACGAAACTTGTACAACTCTCCAAATAAGCCCTAGCTATATGACAATCGAAGAAAAGGTGTTGTGTGGATTCATCAAGATTACAAGAAAAACATTTTAAACTTCCTTTCCATTGTCTCGTCACTAGACACTACAAGAGAAATGGCTTGTAGAGGCACATTTTTTATATGGTAGAGGCATTTTCAAATTGTCTCTACACAATCATAGCGGCACTTTCTAAAATGCCTCATAAATGCCTTGCCATGCATTGACTCTAGGAATATAGTGGCATTTTATAAAGCGTCTCTACCGAATTTGTGACAATTTCATAGAGGCATTATATAATGCCTTTGTAAACATAGAGGCAATTTTATGTAGTGTTAAATAAATTGTAAAAATTATTGTAGTTCTGAAGTCTCGAACTCAAGATCTCATGGACTCATAATAACTTGTTGAGCCTTGCTAGCCAACTCACCCCCACATCACAACGTGCCTATGTTTGGATTATTATTCTTATGAGTAGTTTATTAACAACCATAAAATGTATCTAGAGGTTCCAAAATGTCTCTAATAACGTCACTACAAGATATAGGCATTTTTAAGATGTCGTAAAAAATGTCTCTATATTGTTTATGCGTGGACACTCTTCAAAATG
This sequence comes from Eragrostis nindensis, assembly GCA_012490785.1. Taxonomy (NCBI): domain Eukaryota; kingdom Viridiplantae; phylum Streptophyta; class Magnoliopsida; order Poales; family Poaceae; genus Eragrostis; species Eragrostis nindensis. Next base: position 109,824 of record JAAXCT010000947.1, read on the forward strand.
CCTCTAATAATGACTCTAACGTCCATATGACACTTTTTTTTTCAGAATTTTCACCGATCCTCTCATTAGGTTTGAGATATATTTGAATATGTCACAAACATTTGCCTCTACAATGTATTAGAGGCAAATTAGTAAAGTGCCTCTAACACAATGCATTTATTAAAGGTTTTTCTTGTAGTGAGATTATCTTTAGTTGGAACTATGCCTTTAACTAAGTACCACATAAAAAAATTTATTTTCAAGGGCAATTTGAGCTTCCAAATGGGTTGGTTACGCGGTATAACATCAGGGACAGCCAGCGCTCTATACATTGAGCGCACCGTGAAATTCCCATCTTGGTGTGATAAGACCACCTAAAGGTATCTTCCTAATCTGTTAATTGGACATCAGCCATTGTAGCTATAAGTTGCTGCCAAGCTATAAGATTATTTCCAAGTAAGGGCCTTCTAAAAGATACAATCAAAGGATTTGATCTAAGTACCGTTGCAACCGTCGCACTTTTCTTTCTCACTATATTGTTTAAAGATGGATATCGGTCTTTGAAGGTTCTGTTCCCCAACCAAGCGTCTTTCCATAATTTAACTTGAGTTCCATTACCCCAATTGAACTTTCCCATTCTCAAAAATTCCTTTTTCACCTTCATGAAGCCAGATCAAAAGTGAGAATTTCCAGGCATATGTGTTCAACTTGTGTAATAGTTATGTGTCTCAAATATTTCTTTATAAGAATTTGTTGCCAGATCCCATCCGCATTGATCAATTTATATACCCCATTTGCTTATTATGTAAATCAAGATCCATGATTCCTACACCCCCTTGATCCTTTGGCATACAAAGAATTCCTCATTTAGTTAGTCTATATTTTCTTTTATGACCATCACTTTGCCCGAAAAATCTAGATCTATAATAGTCTGACTTCTGGAGTATCCCACGAGGGATTACAAAGAAAGACAACATAAAAATGGAAAGACTTCTAAGGATAGAGTTGATTAGAACCTGCCGACCTCCTATAGAAAGCAATTTCCCTTTCCAGCCGCTTAATCTTTTTTGAAATCTTTCCTCTACTTTCTAATCATTATTTCTATAACTTTCGATGATGCATAGGTATACCTAGATATCTGAAAGTAAAAGACCCCATACCACATCTGAATATTTGTGAATATTCCCTTTCAAAATCTTTAGCTTCACAATAACAAAACATCTCGCTTTTATGGAAATTGATCTTTAGGCCCGAAAGTTGCTCAAAAGCGCAAAGCACGAGCTTCATATTCTTAGCCTCCTCCAGATCATGTTCCATAAAAACAATAGTGTCATCTGCATACTGAAGAATAGATAAACCATCCTCTACTAGGTGTGGCACTAGTCCTCTAATTTGACCATTGTCCTTAGCTCTAGAAATTAAAACAGCTAGCATATCTACTATTATATTAAACAAAATGGGGGACAAAGGGTCTCCTTGTCGCACACCTTTTCTAGTTTGAAAAAAATGACCTACATCATTATTTACTTTAATACCAACGCTACCATGGGATACTACTTGTTGAATCCAAGAACACCATGTCGGTGAGAAGCCTTTCATTCTCAACACTTGTTGCATGAATGGCCATTTCACCTTATCATAGGCCTTTTCGAAATCAAGTTTTAGAATTACCCCATTTTTCTTTTTCCTATGTAACTCATGAATCGTTTCATGCAAGATCACCACTCCTTTGCATTTCTCATATTTAGTTATATCCTCATATATAGAATGTCAAATAGCCATGTTGTTTTTTGCATTTCTCATATTTAGTTATATCCTCATAGTAGACACTTAATAGTTGCACAAACTATATGTTCTACTTTTCTTCTCTTGATGATTGCAAAGTACTCGATTAGAATAAATTCTGATCATTAGTGAAGCTTTGCTTTGTGAAAGACAAAACCAAGTCACCCAAAATGTATGCGTAGGAAAAGAGCCATGTGCTGAGTAGTCAAGGGCTATGATCAGTTGGATGGAGTGTATAACGGAAGGTATTGACTACTTGGATGAACTAAGACTGACAAGAGGAGAAACACGTGTATAGAATACTTATACTTTTCAGGACATACTTCATGATCCAGATAATCTTAAGAAGAATTCAAGGCCATGTGCTTATTTCCTATGCTTGGACGCTGGACTGGCCAGCCAAAGGTGCACACATCAAAATATAAGGCAAAACTTAATTACCCTTCATGTTAGGTGGTACACCCACGATCAGCCATCATTTGATGTCCTGAGAGTCACGGACTATAGCTAATAGGTGTGCCTATTGGGTGCTTTTTATTCTTTGATGATATTTATGACATGAACTTATGCTTTTATTTTTCAACTAAGTTTATTCCAGATATTAAGAAAAAAAGAGATGCACGAAGTGTTGAAAATGTAAGTGCACATGATTCAGTACCATAAGACACGTACCTTACAGACGTTGAATTGTCTCCCCGCGCCCATGTCTGAGCTAATCAGACCGAAAGACCGGACGTTGGAGTATTGGAACATAAACTACTGGCAATTTCACCTCATCAACTGCATTGCCTGTCGATCTATCGAACATGTTGTCGGCTATCTCATCGGGTGACAGGTTGTCACCCACCCTTGTACTCTGCACAAGAATCGAGTCATGGAGTGTGCTCGGTGGGGCTGTCTTCCTTGCTCGGGTGGTTATAACGATATTGCAATATGACCCTGGTTGAACAGTGCTTTTATTTGGCTGTGCGTGGTATTTTTTCTGGTTCATCTTTATATTAAATGCAATGAAGCAATTCGTGTTATTGGTTAACTGCAGGCAGCACGATAAATCCTTAGAGCGCTCAAATGGGAAACGCAGCTCGAAGGCCGGATCCATCTCCAGATCTTTTATCTGCGAGGAGGAATTTGATAGTTTGTTAATGTAACATTCAACTGTATCCAAACTTCCGAAGAAAATATTATTAAGATGTGATGGATTTATTGCCCAAAAGAAACGACAAGTACAATAGCATAGTCAATGCTCAAACATATTGCTCATAAAACTGAGCGAACATATTTATATTGCAATGGAAAAATCTACATTTTTTATGTTGCAGTAAATAAAAATGTTACTATGCAAAAACAACAATTACTAATGACTACACCAGACTAATATATGGATAGTACGATTTCGGGCATGGAAGCTATAATGATGCTTCAGTCTTTTTGCTGCATTTGAAAAATATTGCATGATCGATGAAAATAGCATATCCTTTTCCCAATGCATGAAAATAGTCATTGTGTGCCAACAGGGAAACTCATGGGGGTCAAAGAATGGAACATGAAAGTAGCATATCCTTTCCCAACCGCATGTATGATGATTGGAGAAGCAGACATAACGTTGCTACAAAAGCGGGATTAGTTTGAAGTGCCAACCATTAATGATATTCGACCTCTTCGTGATGTGTGCCAAATCATCTCACTCTTCTCTTTCTGCTAATGCAATTAAAGGGCTACCGCGCAGCATTGAGGAACAAGGGATCTGCTGTACCCTAAATCTGCCGTGATGAATTGGAAACGAAGAATATTGTGTACAAGGGATTGGTTTAAACGTTGATAGAAATCGAAGGTTGAATAAAAACGACTGAATGAAAAGACGATACGCCCTGAATGATTAAGAGTCCCTGAATGGAATCTTATAACTAGGCCGGGGAACATAGGTGGAACACATGTTTTCTGATACGATTAAGAGTTATAGTTTGGTTTTCCTTGGTGCTATGGGAGCCACAAAGATATATTTTTCTAACCCAGATTTAGGGTATTTAGTTGATAAGAGGGATTTTTTGTGGGCGTTTCTCTCCGACTAAAATAGCCGATGTCATCCAAGTTGCCATAAATTATATATGATACCCAAAACCTAAATATTCAAAGTACAGTTTGATTTATTTCATTTGTTCCAAATTCCGAATAGGATAGATGAGCTCCTATAGAAACTAGTTTTTTTTATGTACAGCTTCCTAAGAATCAAAACATCAGTTTATGAAGGAGATTTTAAACTTTAATGGGCAGAGCCAGAGGTTGGTGATTGTATATTTGTATTGGACTAACGAGATTAATCACTGGGATAAAAATGTCGAAGGTATTTAGAGCTGGACATATGTAAATGTAATAGAATTCTACTTGGCATAACTACTAGGATAATCAGACCCAGCATAACTGGAGCCCTGGTGAAGAAGATGGAGACCACACTCCACTGTTACTAGGCACATGTGCCGAAATTAAATATACTGACGAGCAAAACTTCCAGGTTTGTGAAGTTTTGCCTTTTACATGAAGATTTTCATGTAGCGACCAAAGCCTTGACTGCTCCATGATTGGGGGCTCCAATCCTATTAATATTTGACAACGTAGTATTAATAATACCTTTAAAAGGAATGTGACACGTTGGGCCATAAATATTGTTGTAAATGCGTTAACAAAGAGAAACAAATACCTACCATGTAATTAGAAGTAGCTAAAAAGAGTCAATTATAATATGGATCGAGTATTAAGAAAGTTTATATAACAGAAGAAATTAAGTCAATAATTATGATAAAGAGATAGTAATAAGGTTGCTTTGGTAAAAGTTGTCTTAAGTTATAGTTGGCATTTATGCGAATGAACCATGTTGTAGCCTTTCTTCTATTCTGCTCGTATGTCATTTATTTTCCCACCTTGAAGAGTACGACATGTACTCACACTTGCTATTTCCCCACAAAATCATGATATGCTGCTCAGAAGGTGGAGGAGAGTACGACTACTACACTGATCTAGATCTTCTTGGTGTGCTCCCCTGATCGACTGCCTGTAGTGCTTTGGGTTGTCTTCCGCTGTTTATTTAGTCTTTTTAGACCTTTTATTCGGACTATATGTAATAATGATACTATGCACTACCTCCGTTCAGAAATAGATGTCATTCTAGCTCTGGGCACGGGAGTTAAGGAGAGGTGGAAAAGATAGGTGCACAAAAAACAAAGAGGAGAGAGATAGAGATAGAGGTGTAATGAGAAGCGAGAAAAATGTATTGAGAAGAGAGAAAGGTGCATTGGAAAGTGAGAATGACATGTAATTTTAGAAAACTGGAAAAGTCTGGAATGACATGTAATTGTGAACGGACGGAGTAAATGATGTAATAATGACACTTGTTGTACAGTTTTCCTTTCTTTTGTCATGTATGTGTGAAATTTGATCCCGAACACACATAAATGAACATTCGGTTTTAGCTTTAAAACTGGATGTGACAGCCATATACCTTGTTTGTGCATGCCAGAACTGGGTGGAACCAGGCACAGTGCGTGCTGCTGCGCAGCCTCGAGGATTGAAAGGTCTAAGACTATCTCCAACCGAATGCCCATATCCCCACTTATACCCAAATGGGTCTTAGAAGTGCAAAAATAACCCTCCAACCGATGACCCAAAGAGAGACCCAGTTTAGGAGTCTATCAGCTTGGACACCCACAAATAGATCACTTCGTTGCGCGACGCAGCCTTGCCCGCGCGTTTCCTCTTCTTCCCTACCGGTTCTCCCCTTCTTCCCCGGCTGTCCGACGTCGGCGCACGGCCGCGGAGCTCCTTCTCGGCCGCCCCGGCACGCCTCCCCTCCCCCTCCTCCGCCGGCTCGGCTCGGAGCGATGGCGGTGGAGCGGCGGGGGGCAGGGCCGGCAGCGGAGCGGGATGGGGCCGACGGCGCGGGGGAGGCGGCGGCCGTACTCCCACACGCCGACCGATCGGCTTTCGTCGAGAGGCCGCCGCCGATGCGCGAGCAGATGCTGAGCTTCTCGGCGAGGTCCGTGTCGGCGCTCAAGGACAGGGCGCGGCGGGAGCTCCTGGTGGCGGGCGACGCGGCCGGCGCCACGGTGACAAGGTTCCAGGCGGTGACGTCCCTCGTGTGGCGGAGCTTCGGCGCGGGGGCGTTGGCGCGGCGCAGGGCGGGGCCGGCGGCGCAAGAGGATGAAACTGCTCAGGAAGAAGGTATGATGTTTTTTGGGTCTTTCTTTGGAGATACAAAGCTTTGGTCTCATATATGTTGGAGACCATCAGTACTCAATTTGGGTTTGGGTCTCATGTACCGTTGGAGATAGCCTAAGAGATGTTTTTTTGATCGGAGGTTCCTTTACTTTAACCGGAGCAGAGACGACCCCTGCTGCATGGGCTTCGACTATTTAGCTATCAACTGCTAGAATTTGTTCTCTCGTTCAATCTATGTTTTTGGATATTTTCCATTTTCAAAAATTTCTATTTTGGGTCTAATTAGCTTGGGTGACTCAATATTTTCTATTTAGTTCGAATTATTTTCTAATTATATTTTATTTTTTAGTATTTTTTATGTTGTGCTGAACCAATATATTATTGTGTCCATCCAACATTTAATTTTACCCGAATTGTGTCTCAACAATCATTATTCGATTCAGCGTTTCTAAATGCTGATCGAAATATTTGACATAGTGAGTAAGTACATTATTTTGTCAGAAAGTATTCTATTATAGCTGACTGGTACTGAACCAGCTCTATTAAAAAATACTAGTCATAATATAGGCAAATGAGTCTAGTTTCAAAGCTTTCGTCTAACAAACATATTATGGCATAATTGGTTTCCAACTAGGACGCTTGGTTTTGAAGTCATGAAATTTTTACGTGTTATAGTTAGTTACATGCAAATGATGTCAGCAATTGTCCTTTTGCTTCTCACATACTCCTCGGCCCTTTTATAAGAACCCCCCCCCCCCCCCCCCCCCCCCCCCCCCCCCCCCCCCACCACCACCACACACACACCCCGGTAAATTTATTTCTACCCATCCATCTCTTACCTACTAAATTAATTGCAGAAACTTTGTCTTATTCCTTATATCTCCTGTATTTTGGTATAGTCTCCCTGGCACAATGTATATGTTGGGCATCTATAATTTGTTGAAACGAGGCAAAGAAAAAAAAACATTGCATGCTAGATGGCAGTGAAACGAGGGCTCTCGCATGCCTCTAGTTTCATGGTACCTGGCTTGTCGGGCCCCTTGAATGTCCAACAGAAAGTTGCGCCAGATTCCTGACGTCGAGATCATTCAGTTGACAGACGATATCTCCTACTCTCGGCCTGCTCTTTCGTTCTGCTTGGACACATCTAAATGCTATATCAATATATTCCTTCACTCTGTATATTTCACTTGAGGTCATCGCTGGTGCCCTTTCGTTCCAGTTTTCAAGCACCTAAGTAAAAATAAAATATAAATATGAAAGATGCATAGTATTTATAGCACTCAAAGAGTTGGGAAAAGGTATGGCATTGTATTACATTTTTTATAACAAAAGATACTAATGATTTAGACAAGTGGATATTTCTTACATGCTCAACAAACTCACGTGGAGACCTGTCATCACATTTTGTGTAACCCAAAGGTACGGCCAAAACTTGTAGAATAATAACACCCAAACTGAACACATCGAACTTGTTTGAGATTTTGCCTTCGTTTATGTATTCTGGTGGCATGTACCCACTGCAATATCATTATTGAATCTCACATATATATACAATGGAAGTAAATAACTGTACAGCTTGAAAATGGAATACACGATCCATCTTACATTGTTCCTGTAGAAGTACTTGTTATGTGGGTTTTCGTGACAGCCAAGAATCTTGACAAACCGAAATCAGCAATTTTGGGCATATTGTTCTCATCCAGCAGTATATTATCAGGTTTTAAGTCCAGATGAAACATATGATTATCCTGTCCATTATGAAGGTAATTTAAACCATCAGAAATCCCTCTGATTATCTTGAGGCGTGTCTCCAAATCACGTTCCTTGAATTTTTCTGCATATAATTACAAAAAATGGTGCATTCCTCTTAATACTATTGTTATTCGCTATATACTAAATAATACGTTTGAATTGAGGTAGATCAGCATCATACCATAAATGTGTTTGTCAAGGCTTCCGCCCTGACAGTATTCAAAGCAGAGGACTCGATCTACCATTTTTGCAAATTCATATTCTCCCTTAATCTCAATATATCTATGTCGTATTTCATAACAGTAGCCAACTAACCGTACAATATTTGGATGATGGACCTTCATACTGTTATTAAATTCTTTTTTAAAGGCCTCGTCATTAAATCCTGGATTGCGATCATAAAGCTTCTTCACAGCAATCTTTTTTCCTTCGTATATACCCTGTTAATCAAGCACGATTATTATGGAACATGAGCTAGAAGTAACAGTACTAATTTCTTAATAGAAATACAACAAGTAACCATACCCAGTAAACGTCACCAAACCCACCAGTTCCAACCTTTAGCTTGTCAGAAAAATTATTTGTGATATTTTCTAGCAAACTTAATGTAAGATCTCGTGGCCCCTCAGTTGGGTTGTGCTGCCAGCTAGCCATGCTGCTCATGATCTATAAAACCTGCTTTCAACCTTTGGCTGCGGGGACAAATAATCCTTTCACATGAACAGTATGATCTTTTTCACTAGAGATAATAGACATGTCAGCATTCTCTGAAATTTGATTGAAGTCATCGAAATCTTTGTATAGAAAGAAACAGAAAATAAGAAACTAGTCATTCAGCATCATGAAAGAAACCAGCAAAAATGACAGACGAGTATCCTGCATTTGAAGTTAACGTGCCAGAAACAATAATCAAATATTCAAATTTAGCCGAACAAGGTGGCCAAGGAACTATATATGCGTGGCCAAGGAACTATCCTTCACAAACAAAAATGTTTAAGGAACTATATATTCCCCAAAAGCAGTTAAGTAGGCAATTGGTATGCAAGGGAGAAGGCGCCAAATTACGAGTAGACCGTAAAAGTTACACATAAACCATGTCAGTCGAAAGCATGGTCACCGAAAAGACAAGATCTCTACCTTGAATGATGAAGAGCAGGGCAAAGTGGAAAAGTGGAAAAAATGTATCTAATTTGGATTTGTTTTTTAATGGCCGAAAGCCACCCCTTTCTCACGCTCGGACTTCAAACCCATGACATGAGTGATCGATGTGCTCTGCACGCCTTGACCAAGACCACCTCGCACCTGGTTGTCTACTTTGCGTGTGAAAAAGCAGTACAGGATCCGAGACTAGGAAATTGAGTCTATGGTAGCGTTCGGATGAAAGTTTATAGGGCTATAAAGTCCTGTAGCTTGTCACATCAATACTTCCGGCACGATTTATGTGTACTAAACAAAGTCAAATCACAAAACTAAGTCCAGGACCCCTCCTATATTTCGCGAGACGAACGTAATGACGGTAATTAAGCCGCGATTAGACGATGGTTACTGTAGCATCACTGTGTCAAAACATTGATTAATTAGGCTCGTTAGATTCGTCTCGAAAAATAACGCCCGTCTGCAGAAAGGTTTTGCAATTAAATTTTATTAGTACCCCTAAATAGTAAGATTCTTTTTTACTTTAGAGGGTAGAAGTTTAGAGGGGGAAATAGAGGGGCATCCAAACGGGGCCTATACCAAATATCCCTCGAAACACTTACTTCTCTAGATGGATATGTAAGAAGATACCTCTTGTTGCACCCTAACCCTCTCAAGAGAATGCTGACTGAATTCTAAGATTGTGGCTTTTTGAAATGTTCCTTGGTTTTTTGAAATGTCAGTCGTGTCCAGTCTCTAACATATACAGCATGTATAAACACTCTTTCATGAGATGACGCAGGCTTAGGAGTGCTATTTTGTCAATTTTCCCTCCATAATCTACACACAACTCACTCCGAGACAGCACTAAACACAACTCATTGAAGAAGACGCCCGTAAGAAGATCCACTCAATATATATATTAGACATATGCTCCAAATGCTAGTTAATACTTGACATCAGCTATTTTTACAACTTCCAACATACATGCGGAGAAACTATAAAAATGCTTTCTGCTAACAGTAGCTCCAAAATAACTATATATATTTACAAAACAAAAAAGCCCATTCTTCAGCTGAAACTTCAAGAGGAAGAACTAATTTAAGTTCCAAAGAGCACAAGCTTCTGTAATTTCTACTTCGCACACACAAAAAAAAGCTTCTGTAATTTTTGCAGATATACCGAACAGATTTATGTTTAGATATATATATTTTAATCCCATGGGTATGAAGCACAAGCTTCGGTAATCTCATGGGTATATGGAGCTAACGACTGCTCCCACCACCGGCCTATCAGCCTCTGTTCTCTGGACACAGCTACTTGGTAGAAGAGGAAGATACATGGAAAAAGTTGAAGTTCAACTAACCTCAAAAAGACCGGAGAGGTGAGGATGGAAACAGGGGTTGCGCCCTATGATGACGAAGCTCGTCCAGCGGCATATAAACAGTCTGAGGTGAACCACTTGGACCAAATATTTTAAAAAAGGACAAGACCTCGATATGCCAAGTCAGTGGCAGTATAGAAAACGTGCCATGTGATGTCGACATCCTGTAGCCAATGAACAAGCAATCAGTGATCAGTGTTTCACCTTGGATTGGTTGAGATAGAAGACGACAAGTCTTGGACTGGTCCTTGGACGATAGTAGAATATAAAACACGGGAAACGAGGCTTGTGATGTCGACATCCTATAGCCAATGAGCAAGTAGATCGATGTTGTTTTTCTGTGGACAATGTGATCAAAGGTCGTGCAAGTGTGAACATAGCCATTTCACACTGCAGTTTCCGCAATTATTTTTTATTCCTGTGTTGGGAACTTCCTGTGTTGGCCGGCTTTGTATGGTTATAATCACTAATTTTGATGATAAAGCTAAATACTTCGCGAATTTGGGGTCTAGACATATTTTGATGGTGACGATCATATTTTCAAGACATTTTGGCTAGAGTTTAACAATGAAGCAAAGAAGTACTTAAAACATCAAAAAGATGAAGAAAAATGGTCGTTTCAAATGCGCCATAATGAAACCCTTGTCAAAACGATTGAAACGGACATACGGATTCCCTAGTTTGGAGTCCATATGTGAGAGTTATGGTGACTTGATGGTCAGCTGGCTGGAAAAACTGGTCAAACCGGTTTTAATAGCAGTCTGACCGGTTTCTGACAGAAGAATCCGAATTGAGGATGTGACTTGAGTTTAGGTCGGTTTATGACTAGTTTCGTGCGTCCCACGGGTATAAACCTCCCCACCCTGAACATATAAAGTGACACGGCCGACTGAGGGAGGACCAATCCAACAAATCAATCTATCTTTACTTTAGGGTTATTTTGATCCGTGCCATTGTAAATTTTACGGATTGGAAATTTGCCATGAAACTTTCTCTTATCAGGTGTTATAATTTTACTTTGGTTTGAAATATGACATTATATACGTATGTGGGAGACCCGAGGTCACCTTCAGCACTAATGTATTTGTGTATGGCCTGTATTACCCTTGGCTCTGTTCTGCTTTGCCTACATGTTTGAGTCGAACACGTCGTCCGTCGCCCATCCTCGAGACCGCGCTCCCCGGCACCACCAACAGTGACCGCCTTCTCGACGTCTTTCTCCATCTTGCTTATGCGCATGGCAGCTTGGTTGTCTTCGAGCTCAAGGAGGACGTCGCCTTTGAGCTAGCCGCAATCTGTCGCCATGACAGTGCACACCCCGCTTCCACGCTCAGGTCGCATCGCAAGGCCGGCAAGGAGCTGGCTCGGCCTTCCGCCGCGGCCAGGGAGGGCGCCTGGCCCTACCGCCTTGGCGGTCGAGGTGGTGGGGCAGATACAGCCAACATCGTTTCCCTGCTCTGTTCTTCCTCACCGACCACTAAATTCCTGGAGGAGATCGACTGTCGACGGGGACGGTCGGCAGGATCGGTTGTTGATGACAACCAAAATGGATTAGCGGGAAGATGTTGAAGGCAACTGTGTGATCAATTTGTTCAAGATCATGACCTATGATGCAAATTTCACGATTTATTGATATTATGATAGGGTTTGGAATGGGGAAAACTGAAATTGGAGAACAAATTCATGGGAATCGGCATCAAATTTTAGCATGCTCCCTCTCTCCCATCCACACTAATTCCTCTGATCTCCTCACGTGATGGGTTGATGGGTAGTAGCAGCAAGCAGGCACGAGATCGGTTGGCTGGGTAGCGCGAAAGAAATGAATGCAGTGGTGCGCCCCAAGCTGATGCGAAGCCTGCCTGCTCATCCTCATCACCGGGTGGGCTGCCGAGTCGATGCCAACGCGAGCATCAGACGCAAGGAAGGAATCCGAGGGGGAAGGGGGCTGCAGCCTGGGCGAGGAGCTGGAGGTGGAGCACGGAGGTGGCGATGGCGGTGCGAGCCGACTGAAGCGTCGAGTCAGGGGCAAAACAGGATATATGAAAATATGAGGCATGATGGTGGGCCTAAAGTGTTCAAAGGTGTAGATAGTGGCATATTTCCAATTCAAACAAAAGTTTAATGGCACCCATCCGATTAATGAAAGTTCAATGGCAGATTTCCAAACCATACAATACGGCATAAATCCAACTAACCCTTACTTTTATCATGTTTTTCCTTTTGCTCTACTCTTCCAACCTCTTCTTGCTGTTCATCTACTGATCCCCACGATTAAAAATGACGTTCTAGGCTTGCTGGTCAACCTAGGGCATGCCAGTGACGTCGACGTCCATGCCCTGATGGAGTCCTTTCGGGACGAGAGCTTTGACGGTCTTTGCTAATTTGCTTGTAAACAAGTCATTCTTCGCTACGTAAGTGCATTGTTTATCTCTAGCTATCTTACACAACGTAATCATGATATGCCCTCGTACCGATTCCGGTGAAACCCTAAAAATCGTTCTGATATGTTTGGGTGTCATTACATTGGTTCAGTCCGTTTGCGACCCGCACGCTCAAGTGTTTTGGGTGTGCTGATTGGATTTTGCGTCAACACACTTTTTGGCGACAACGCTGGGGAAAGATTTCATGTTTTAATAACCAAATTTCCTATCATTGCCAATTTCCTCAATTGATTTATATTGTTTTTCCATTATTACTGCATCAGGCCTCAAGGCCGATTCCATCTTTTTTGCTAATCATCTTTGCTATTGTTTTTCTGCTGTGTACTACCTGATTGATCTGTCATATACGAAGGAAACAACCACAAGAGTGAAGCTTATTCAAGTGAACACAAATGAAGGCGTCATATTACACCGCGGTCCAGGAACAAGTTGCAAATACATGGCCTGTTTCTACTAATTATTTTTCAAGTACCATGAATCCTCATGTTGATGTTGTTAGACCTCCTTATGAGCATATTGCATTGGCTAGTGATTGTTCAGATAGTTTTTTAGATGCACAAATTATGAATTTGCAAATCATATAAAGAAGCCTTTGTCAAATAATAAGGATGCTTTTCTCGCAAAAAAATAATAATAAGGATGCTTTGAATTTTAATGTCACTAGAAACATACAACATGCACCCGCATATATATTGGCACGAGAGAAAGTTGATATGCCGATTAACAGTGCTCAAGGCCAAACTAACATGATTATTTTGGTCAATTATTATGATACATCAAATGCTATAATATTGTTAATAATCTTAAGGAGAAGGAATGGGATAAGGTTTCCAAGTGATGGTGTTGTCGGTAGAGAATAAGTGGGACCCACGTCCTCAATCGATCCTGGCCTTCGGATGTAGATCCCACGGCACGCGAGATGGCCGTTCTGGTGCGCCAACACGCGGACGGCCGGAGCAAAGCATTTTCCTTCGGGAAAAGAAAAAAAAGAAGTGTCTCTTACCACCCGCCTTCTTAATAATCCGACAGTGGGGAAGCATCTTGTTGACCGCATCCGTCCTGCGGCAGTGCAGGAGAGGGCAGCAGCGCCTCCGGCTACCTGAGCAAGAAAGGTGCCAGCCGGGGTTGGCTGCTGATCCGGAGGGCTACAGCCGACCCGCGCGCGTCGCTCCTGACAGGTATGATGAAGATTATCTTTTTACCTTCTGGTTCTTCCCGTTGTCAACATTTTCTTCCTTGAATCCATCGTTATGTCGCTTGCTGTGTAAGATTCTTGATGGTCTCTACCGAGTCGCCTTGCTGGGATGACCCAAGTGGTCCTTGCGTTCTAGTGCGAGCGGCTTAAGCCGCAAGTGTCCGTTTGCCCAGAGCTGTCGTGTGGAGGCTGCCAGCGTGCGGCGTGTGGACGGCCTGCCGATGTCGTCTGTTCGGCAAAGAAAGAAGATGGGCTGTCGCTTGTGCGTCGTCGCAGGTCGGAGGAGAGCGGTCTGCGGCCGCCGTCGCACGGGAACCACCGACCTGCCGGCGCTTCACGCGGGGATGGGTACTTCGAGCTCGAGCATTGGGGAGCCAGCCGGTCGCGGGATCTAGATTCCTGAGGTGGATACCAACTAAAACTAAACTGAAACAAAGGCATGGTTGGCGTCCGTAAATTGCCCCAACTATGGTTAGACATGTCTGATTGGATCCAAGCCATTAATTCTTAGTTGGCTAATTTTAGTCAACTAAGAAATTAATTAAGTAATCCAGTTAGTAGGAGAACACGTACAACGTATAGAGACAAAACGCCACATCAGCATCATTAGCCAATTTCGAGGTGATTAACTGAGGTGAGAGCACGAGCCCTTGCCGTCGTCTCGTGTTAGTAGGAGAACACGTACAACGTATAGAGACAAAACGCCACATCAGCATCATTAGCCAATTTCGAGGTGATTAACTGAGGTGAGAGCACGAGCCCTTGCCGTCGTCTCGTGAGACGACGGCAAGGGCTCGTGCTCTCAGGGCATATATGCACAGAAGACGACTCTGCTTGATTTGGTGCGACGAGGAAGAGCGCTAGCCACCGGTCTGCTGCTCTTCCTCCTCCTCCTCCTCGTCCACCCGCTGCAATTGCCAAATCGAGCCTACTCGCCGGCCCAACGCGCAGGACCAGATCGAGCTCCGGCCTCGCTGGCCGCCGGCCGCACGAAAGACCGAGCTCCGTCCCATTGATGCCCTGCACGGGCTCTAGCCATCTGCGAAATGGATGGAGCAAACGAGCTTCAAAGAGCACCCGTATGGTGAGGCCGTTCAGATAGGATAAGGATGGGTGATTTTCTGATTTAGCGCTTGTTATTTTGCAAGACCCTTTCAAAAGTTATTTTGGAAGAAAAATCCTCTATCAAATTATGAAGAAACTAGAAAATTACATTTCAGTTTTTTTTAGGTATGTTTCAGTTTTTAGTATAATATTTTTTTTTACAAACATGATAAATCACGCCATTCTCATATATGCGACAAAGTGTTCTATAAAGATCAAATATACAATTGATCATCTTGATTTATGGTATCATGTTGAATTAAATATTACATAGATAATGTAATAGACAAACCATTGTACAAGCTGTCTATTTAGCCATCTGTGTGCGATAATCAGAATGTTCACAGACAGCAGCCATGTAAACTATTGTAGATGCCCTTAGTCCTTGTGGATCCAAACATGACCTAATGGGCCGAAGAATAAAATTGTTTGGTTTGGCCAGGTAAGATCAGTTCAGTTATGGCAAATATGACCTGCCATAGGGTTCAACTCTCTCTCTCTCTCTCTCTCTCTCTCTCTCTCTCTCTCTCTCTCTCTCTCACACGCCACCGTCTCCACACTGTCCTAGGGCAGTTGTGCTGCCATCCTCGCACACTCGTAGTGGTAGCGCACGAACCATATATAACAATTAGTATCACTGAGACCATCGATGAGCATCTCCACCACCTCCAATGCCATATTTTCATCACCAAAAGTGGCTGCTTCTGGCAAGGCTACGCATCATAAAACCTTCTTGGAGAAAATCAACGACCACTGCGCCATCCAAAGCGATGTAGTTTTTGGTCTCCAAAAGGAAACATGTACAAAGTTGAACAATATTCGTTGCGTAATCTCCGAGATGGCCACCAAGCTCGAGATCAAGCCAGATGAGTCCGCTGACCAGCGCAATAACAGAGTGCGAGGCTTGGGAAGAGATTGGGAAATGTGAGGCGGCTATCCAAGATGCTCTAGTGGCTACCTCGGTGTCCTACACCTACGGATTAGTGATATCGCGAGGTTTTGCATCTCGCCACACGAAACGTCGATGACTAGTTAGACCAATGGGTCGAAGCCGACCGAATCTAATGGTTCGCTGACGGCCTTTCTCCTCAGGGTGATCAACAAGGTGGTACCGCACTACCACAAACGACAAGGAGGATCCTCTACCGTGGCTTAACCACTAAGAGCAGTTCTCCATTCGATAGGTAGTCCCAAACAACGCCCAACAATGGTTCATGCGCCTCAACAATGAACAACTGTTGCTCTCCCCCTCCCCCCTGCGCCTCCGCTGTCCTAGAGCAGCTGCGCCATTGGGTACCGCCACCCTCCCACTTGTCGTTATCGCAAACCATAACATTTGGTCTCCTTAGTGCCATCGACGCTGTTGGCGGTTCTTATGCGTATCAATTATTTTCCAGTAATTTTTTCAAGCGCATGGAACAACATTCTAGCATTGCATCACAACGTTGACACATCACCGCTGCCTTCTTTCTTTGCTTGCCACCGCCAGCTATAGAGCCACTGCGCCACGTAGAGGATTGCTAGTTACGTTTTTGACGGATTTGCAACGTTCCGAGGGCACGGGTGGGACTAGGATGAGAAGCAGGTCCCATTTGTGGCTGAAGGGCACAACAATGGCGAGCGGAGAGTGTAACGTGGCATGTGAGGTTTGTCGTTGTGGTGCACTCGATGGAGAGGAAGAAAGAAGAGGGAAAATATATGGCCAGGGAACACCTTGTTATGCTGGAGCTCAACATTGAGCTCATCATTGGTGAGGGGCAGTTGGAGTAGGGTGTCAACGGTGAGGCTTCAAAGTGGATGAGAACGGCGGCGGGAGAATCACGATGTCCAAAGCTACGAGCCATGGAATCACGATATAAACAAGTCAGGAAGGACTGTGAAACCACCGCGGCATAAGTGGTATTGCTGGAAGTGAAAAGATGTAAAGTGCTCCAGTTTTGAAAACCATGGGGGTTAAGCAGACCAAAAAAATAGTATAGCGGGTTATTCAAACTACGGCCATAGCACAGGGGAGTAAAATAGACTTCTTCCTCCCTTGTGTGTGGGCAATTGATCCCCATATGACCAGTGTTTTACCGCACTCCTCACAAGTCATGCTGGCGTCAACAGCTTGCAGAGATTTTGAAGTGTCCACCTTGCAAAGGAGCTGCTCAATTTTGATGGCCAGCATACCCATAGTGTCTACTTGATGTACTCCATGAGTCTTGGAAGGAGCCAGGTGCCACCTTTCACGCTAAGTGAGAAGAAGGCGCCTCCTGACGCAGCGTCCAGGTGCTCACGAGCAGACGGCCTCAAACCATGATAGAAGCTTTGTATGAGGAGCCATTCCTCCATGCCATGATGGGGACATGCGAGAATGTACTCCTGAAGGCGTTCCTAGGCTTTTGAGATGGACCCATCTGCGAGCCAGATATCATGATCCGCAAGGCAATTGTTTTGCCTGGCGGGAAAACTTGGCAACAGGAAGGCATTGCAGCATGCCTCCTATGTGTTGAGGCTCTCTTGGTTTGCATAGAACCATTGTTGAGCCTTCACCAGTAGAGTGAATGGAAAGATCTATAGGTGTACAACATCTTGAGGTGCATCCTTCATGTTGAAGGTGTTGCAGATCATCAAGAACCTTTGGAGGTGTGCATTTGTATCCTCTGAAGATTTTACACAGAAGGGACTAGCTAAGATCATGTTTCAAGACTAGCTTTAGCTCATAATCCTTGTTGGACACCCATAGGTTTGGACCCATGCGGATGTTCTCCATGGTAGGAGCAGAGAAGTCTTCTCGATCGTCTTCTCAACCAGGTCGGCCATGTTCGATGAAGTAGGGTCAGTAAATCGAGGAGATGATCCCTCGAGAGCCAGAACTTTCTGTGCAATAGGTATCGAAGGAGGGGTGAGTCTTGCTCACAACCTTCTCAAAACTTGTTCTGGGTCGGTGTGGAAGTTTACTGTTAGATTGAAACCAGTCATGCATGGTCATGTTCAATTCCACACAAGAAAACAGGACAAGGGTAAACCCACAAAAGTAAGTGGTGCTATTTTGTAACAAGTTACCATGCTAAATTCAAAATCCTAGTTGCTTCTTTCCTGACAACGGCGCCAAAAATGCTTGTTGGCGGTTCTTATGCGTATACATTAATTTCTATTAATTCCGCAAGCGCACGGAACACCATTGTAGCATTTCATCTAGGAGTATTTCAAGGTATCATGATTTATTTTTCTGCAGGGAAGTAGAGCAAAAGGATATTGAATTATAAAAAGTAATGTACTTGTTATGAAATAACAACAACTATATTTAAAATTGGGGTAAGGTGCAAGATAATATTTTTGGTATTTTTTGGCACTCACCAAGTAAAGCCTACGATAAATGAGTAAGAGAGAAGTAGATTAAAGTGGGAGGACAACGAGATAGAAATAAGATTCCTAATTGTTTACCTTATATTTATATCTTATGAAGCTAAGGTCATGCACAAAGAAGTCTATTGCTTCGTGGCACAGTTGTGCCAAGGCAGAAACCTACGGATCAGGTTTAGGGTAGTACCCTAGGGAGTCGCCGGTTGTTATGTCCCTATAGATACTAACCCAAACGTGATGGATTACACCCGAATGTGGTGGATTATAGAGACCGGTGCATCTGTCACATGCATTCGCGGTTACCACATCATAACGTGGGGTTAAGAGTCAAATGTGTCAAGCTAGGTTCTAAGCGCCACATTTCCAACTAGCCTAGATAACAGAATAGTGCCAAGCACGGAAGCAGTCCGACGGAGAAACACATATATTCTCCAAACATAATCACGAATCCCCGCAACAGAACTTATACAAGCACTAACTTAACTAAATAAATAAACTAAATGAATTATCTAACTAAAAGATATAAATAAATGTCAAACTAAATATACTAAATAAGGATACAAGAGAACTATACCCAAACTCCGGGAAGCTTCTGGAATCCCGAGAGAGCTCTCACTCTACTCAAACTCTCAAAGTAAAACTACTTCGACTCTACTACTAATTAAAACGAGTAGTGAAAAGACTTCTTGGATGTGGTGCAAATTGTTCTGCAGCAAAAGGGGTATTTATAGTTGCCATTAGACAGAGAGGGCTTTATAGAGGAGCTGGGAAGGCGGTGGCGCGAAATGGGGACCAAGTGAAGCCACCGGCCTAGGGGGGAGGCCGGCCCACCATCCCCTAAGGTGGTTGATCGCCGCCTTGCTCCTGGACGCTCCATATGTTGTCCTAATGATGGTTGGCGTGTCGATAATCTCCTGCGCGGCAAGATTGAAGTGAGGGCCAATTTGAGGCCCAAAGCTTTTTGCTGGAAAGGTCGAGGCTGCAATTCCGATGTGGACTTTGCATTCTTCGTGTGTTGGTGCTGTGAAGCCCACTCGTGAAAGGTTGAGGCTTATCTGAGACTGGGCCAGGCCAGCCGGCCTAGAGGGGAGGTTGCCTAGCCTATGTGTTTGTCGACATATGTCCAATTTTCTCCATCATTTACTCCTGCATCCAAAATCCATGCAAACTTGTGGAACTTTATTACTTAAACTAAATATGCATCTAATCTTGGTGAATGACCTTTATTTACCGGTATTTGGCGGTCAATTATTGGTTTAACAACCACAAACACACGCTTGCGATTTTGCAAATTTACTTCTACATGCGCCTTGGCTATGCTTTTTTACTCTTTGAGGTTTCCATATTGTATTTTCTTGTCTAGGTGCACGCCGCGCCACAAATATGGCGAAAGGTTTTGCAACCATACATATGTAAGTGATATAAAATTTTATAGATCTTACTTTGATTAATTAATGCACTTGCACCACAGCGTGTGGACCATATCCTCGCAACAACAAAAGACTACAAGGTTAGCGCTCTTCTTCACCACTGGCAAGATGCCCCCTTGTTGGTATTTCTTACACCACGAATAAATCCGCAAGCGCACGGAATACCGTTGTAGCACTTCACCCGGGAGTATTCCAAGGTATCGTATTTGTTTTCCCCAAGGAACGGTGATAATCTGCAGCAAGGTTAGTTTTACCCAAGGACACACAAGAATGGCAGTAGTATAGGATCGAGAGGATGAATAAAGATCTAGCTGTCCCGTAGGACGATCGCGCTCTAGCTCTACTTGTTTACTTCGGGCACTGGTATAGACCTGGTCTGCCAAGTCACGCCAGCCTGTAGCTCTACGACGAACCCGAACGTGGAGGATTACAAGGGACGGACAGGGCTGTCACCACCTGCCGCCTACCTCTACAAACCGTGGGGCACGCTGCAAACAAAGGTAACCTCTAGCCTAGGCACCACGCCTATGCCGTCGATTACTACTCTAACCCCGGTCCTGGTACCAATCTGGAAGGCTAGAGCACCCCTCGCGGAGCGATGATCCCGTAAACAAGTATAACAAGAATAACGACTAGTATGTAAAGCTCGCTAGATCAATAACACCACGAATACTAATCTTACGAATAAGAACAAGGTTCGTACTATGAACGAACGACGAACGAACGACGAACGATGAACGAACTAAGAACGAACGACGAACGATGAACGAACGACGAACGAACTAAGAACGAACGAAGAACGATGAACGAACGACGAACGAACGAAGAACGAACGATGAACTATTAATAAGATAAATATCCGCCAAGGGTACAAGATAAGGAAATAACTAAAAGGAAAGCTATCCCTCTCTTGATCCTTCCCTCTCCTCTATTCTACTACTGTACAAGAGGCCCTTGGCCTGGATGGGAGTGGAATGACTTGTGTCTTGTGATGTGCTTTGGAGGAGGGGGGTACCCCTTTATTTATAGCCCAAGAAGGTCGGCAACTTGAGGCGGTTCCGTAGGTCGGTGGCATTGATTGCAGGTGGAACCGACCTCTGGAAGGCGGTGGCGAACCGCCATAGGAAGATGGGCCAGTGGGGCCACCACAGGGGGTCGGCCGACCTAGGGTTTGGGGTCGGCCGACCTGTGGCTGGCCCCTCTGGGCCTGGGCCTTCTCAGGTGGCTTCCCCTGGTCGCCTTCTCCTCTGATCCACCTGCTATGGGTGGACTTGAAGTCTTTTTATCGGGAGTTGGGCTTTATTTGGATAATTCTTTATGACGGGGAAAATTGGTGTTTCCAGGATGGGCCTTTTATGCTTCCTTTTCCCCATTTTCCTGTGAATTGCAGCTGCACTCACAAATTCACCAAGACTCGTGGAAATCATTAGTTTAAAGACCTAAGTCTACCTTTGGTGATTGTTTCATTATAAAAAGCGCAGCTAGTTGACGGGTAAATATTGGGTCTAAGAGCCGTCAACAACTCCCCCACACTTAGCTCTTTGCTCGTCCTCGAGTAAAGTTGCGAGCATAAGGCGGGAGATACTCATCCTCATAAATGGGAGCCTGCACACAAGTTATTGCAAGCCACACTTCATACCTGTGAACTTTGAGGTGTCTAACATGCCTTCCTTGGATGATTGATAAGTGGAACGGTCATGTCTCAAATCACCTCGCCTTCCCTGTCAAGTACCTTGGGATTTTTGCATAATTTTCAGAAACAAAAACATAGTTTCATGCTCCTCAAATGACTCTCTCAAGTCGCTCATGGTGTTTATGTATTTTCCTCTCAAGGGCCATGATTTTGCCTCTCCCCTCCTTGTGTTTGATCAGGCTTTTGTGGAGCTCAAGGTAGGGTAAAGTGGAGCATACTAGTGTCTCTTATTTTGCTAAGTCAAAGACTGGATCCAATGGAGAAAACAAGTCATACAATCTGATCAAGATGTGCATGTGTGGTGGTGGCATGAAGTGGAAAATTATTTGTACTCCTTTTTGTGGTGTTACCTTCTCTCTCTTTTTGAACTTTTGAGGAGGACATGGCTATCATACTTTTTCTTTCCTTTTCTTTTATTTTTTTCCCATCATCATTTTTTTTTTTTCATTATGCTCTACTTTTGTATGAGCAGGGATTATTCATTTTCTTTTTGCATAGCCATGTCTCCACTGATATTTTTGAGAGAGAAAGGTAACAGAGATTTTTGGAGTATTTATTTGGTGGATGGATGGTGGAATGTTGCTCAACTTCCAGTGTAGAAGTGTAGCATGTGAGGTGGAGTGTACGTGATTTTGATCAAAAGAGTATGACAAGCTTCTCACTAGGGTCCAAGAATTTGACAAAGCTCAAATCAACAACTAGCAGCTTATAGGCTATCAAAGTATTCATGTAGAGTTCTTGGCCTTGGTAGGAAAATATAAATCAAGTGAGGAGCATCATACTATGGAATTTTTGATTTTCATAAAGATAAATTCCCAAGGACTTGAAGGTTAAGCAAAGATCATTTCGACAAACCATATCTCACATGCCAATTATCTAGGAAGAACATGGGTTCCTAGTGATAAGGTGTTCACAAGCATTCAGTGATGAAGCGAGAAATAACAAGTGTGCAAGTCCATGAATGTGAGAGGTAGAGTGTTGGGCAAAAGATAAATCAATTAAGATTTTCCCAAAAGATTAGTGTGTCAAGTTTTATTTAATTTTCAGATTATCAGAAAGAACTTGACGGTGTAGCAGGCAAAAAGTGGAAGTGTGGTGCAAACTCAGGAGGCAGGAGGAGGCTGGAGCCTGGTGGGGACCACCAGGGGTCGCCCGACCCTCCTGGTGGGGTCGGCCGACCTGGCCTGGACCCCACTGGTTCTGATATTTCGCGTGTTGGCCTTTCCTGAGTTGTCTCGTATGATTCTGGATGATTTGGTTGTGATTGTTCCAGATATGGCGATGTTTCCCCCCACACTTGCCTTTTTGCCTGTTTCCTTCAAAAACGACAAAGATATGGAAACACAAATATTGCTCTACCGGTATGCAAGCCCGGGGAGCACTATCATTGATTGAATTTAAAACTGAACTCGCAGGCGCAGTACAAATTTGAAGGGAAATAAGAATGAAAATTAACTAAGCAAAATGCGCCTTTTAGCTAAAATAAAAGTGGAGGATTAGATATAGAATTTTTCCTCCTTTCCTGCGCCCTTGAAGAGACGCTTAAGCTTGGAGTTGGTGCTGCGGCGTAAGTTTGCGTTGTTCTCGCGCAGCTCCTCCACGGCTTCCCTTAGCTCGGCCACTTTGTTCCCGAGCTCAAGATGCGAGTCACGGAGGTCGATGTACTTAGCAAGGAGGCGGTCATAAGGCTTCTTCTTGGGCGTCTTTTCCTCTTCACTTTCGTACATACCCCCTGCCCTTTTGATAGGTGAGGGAGAAAGGTGCCTCCTAACTCTCTTGGTAGGAGTAGAGCTCATGGATTCATAGGCACCCTTCTTTTCTGCTGATGTAAGCGGCTGAACGAGCTGTTTCCCCTTCCCACGGACGCCCGTAATCTTGAAGCGTGGATCTCCCATCTTCTTGGGAGCAGCAGCGAGGGGAGAGTGCTCAATGTATTGATGGTGTACCACATTGCCACTCTTGGTGACTAGTGATCCCACGTACTTCTCTCCTGGGCGGAGAGAGGTTCCCGGATCGTCGCGACGAGCCTTCCTTGGAGTGAGCGCCCCCGTGGTAGGATGAGGTGGAGTAGAATGACTCTTCCTTAAGACCTTCTTGGCTATGGGAGCTGCAACGGGAGTACTTGGTGGTGGTAGGAGGGCCATGGGTGCGACATCCACAAAGTTGGCTTGCTCAATGGGGGTGACGGGATCAAGGATGTTCTCTAGGTCAAGTTCGCGCAAGAGTTGGCTTGTGGTGGCGGACACATCAAAGTCAGGGATGCTGCTGTCCATGGTGATGTTGGGAGTGTTTTGGGATCTTGGTTTGATGAAGAAGATGGGTGGTGCAAGGGAAAAGAGAGGAAATCACTAACATTTATAAGGGAGACTAAGGAAAGAATTTCCCTGATTTTCCCGGAGCAGAGCAGGAGCTACATCAGTGGGATTTCTGCTTGTGAACGTTGGAGAAACAGGTGGGGGAAAATTAGGACCGTTGCGGATCTCGCAGGGGTCGCCCGACCTGATAGGAGGGGTCGGCCGACCCTATGTGGGTCCCACTCGCCCCCTGATTTCTGCAGTGCTCTTCTTATTCGAAAATATATTGTACAATAATTGCGACGGGTAAAAATAAAAAACAGAGGATGTCAGGATAAAAGATTTAAATCAATTAAATTCATGACATCGAAATCTTTATTTGCTTCGGGTTCAAGATAAATTTTAAGGCGCTGACCATTTACCTTGAATACATTACCTCCGTCGTCCTGGAGTGTGATTGCCCCATGAGTCGACGTGTCGATGATGGTGTATGGTCCGTTCCATTTACTTCTCAATTTTCCATGCCCGAAGAGCTTTACCCTTGAATTGAAGAGCAACACCTTGTCTCCCACTTTGAATTCTTTTATCTTTATTCGCCGGTCATGCCAGCGCTTTGTACGCTCCTTGTAGATGGCTGAGTTGTGATATGCTTTGTCTCTCCATTCTTCTAACTCAGCTATCTCCATTTTTCTTCTCCACCCAGCTCCTTTCATATCCATGTTCCAAGTTCTCATGGCCCAATATGCTTTATGTTCCAACTCGACTGGCAAATGGCATGTTTTTCCATAGACGAGTTGGTATGGTGACATGCCTATGGGTGTCTTGTAGGCTGTTCTATATGCCCATAGTGCATCGGGTAGCTTGTTCTTCCATCCCTTCCCCATTTCCAAGACTGTTTTCTGCAGGATCCGCTTGATTTGTTTGTTGGATGTTTCGGCCTGCCCATTTGTTTGAGGATGGTATGGAGTGGCAATGTTGTGCTTTGCTCCAAGCTCTCTTAGAAAGCTACGGAAGGTCTTATCAATGAAGTGAGACCCTCCGTCGCTTATCACCATTCTCGGAGTTCCAAACCTTGGAAAGATGAACTCGTGGAACATCCGGCGAGCGTGTTTGGAGTCGGCAGCTCGGCATGGCATAGCTTCTACCCATTTGGATACGTAATCCACTGCCACCAATATGTACTCACAATCTTGGGACTTCACGAATGGTCCCATGAAGTCAATGCCCCATACATCGAAGAGTTCGACTTGAAGGTTGTATGTGAGGGGCATTGCATCTCGTGCTGTGATGCCTCCAAATCTCTGGCATTGTGGGCATCTTCTAATGAATTCTTTTGTATCTTCATACATGGTTGGCCAGAAGAATCCACTTTGCCAGATCTTTGCTTGGGTACGGAAGGCACCATAGTGTCCACCGTATGGAGCTGCATGGCATTTTTCAATGATTTGTGTGCTCTCGGGAGTGGGCACACATCGCCTAAGCAGTCCATCGGCGCAGACACGATAGAGGTATGGTTCATTCCATAAGTGACGGCGACTTTCATAAATTAATCTTCTTTTATCCGCCCCTGGTGGTACGTATCCTGTGGCGATGAAGTTTACGATGTCGGCGTACCAAGGGTGCGAATCCGTCACTTTCAGCAGCATGTCGTCGCGTAGGAAGTCATTTATGGGTAACTCCTGCAAGTTAGTGAACTGCATACGCGACAAATGATCTGCTACAGAATTTTCTACTCCTTTCTTATCTTTAATTTCAAGATCAAACTCTTGGAGCAGAAGGATCCATCTTATGAGACGAGGTTTAGCATCTTTCTTAGCAAGCAGATATCTCAAAGCAGCATGATCAGTGTAAACGATAACTTTTGCTCCAGCTAAGTAAGATCTAAACTTGTCAAAAGCAAAAACAACGGCAAGGAGCTCTTTCTCAGTGGTAGTATAATTCAACTGAGCTCCAGTCAAAGTTTTGCTAGCATAAGAGATTGCATGATGCTTTTTGTCTTTCATTTGACCAAGAACTGCCCCCACAGCATAATCACTAGCATCACACATTATTTCAAAAGGAAGCGTCCAATCAGGGGGTTGAATGATTGGAGCAGAGATGAGTGCATTTTTAAGAGTAGCAAAGGCATGCATGCAGTCATCATTGAAATCAAAGGGTGCATCCTTAGCAAGCAAGTTCGTAAGGGGTCGTGCAATTTGAGAGAAATCTTTTATGAAGCGACGATAAAAACCAGCATGACCCAGAAAACTACGAACACCCTTGATATTCACAGGAGGCGGAAGCTTTTCTATAACTTCTATTTTTGCTTTGTCCACCTCTATTCCTCTCTCGGACACAAGGTGTCCAAGAACTATGCCTTTTGGACCATGAAGTGGCACTTTTCCCAATTAAGTACCAGGTCCTTCTCATGGCATTTCTGTAAGACCTGGTCTAAATTTTCTAAGCAATGATCGAAGGTTTTTCCATAAACAGAGAAATCATCCATAAAAACTTCCATAATTTCTTCGATCATATCAGAGAAAATAGACATCATGCAACGTTGGAACGAGGCAGGTGCATTGCACAAACCAAAAGACATGCGACGATAAGCATAAGTTCCATACGGGCATGTGAAAGTGGTCTTACTTTGATCGTCGGGGTGGATGGGAATTTGATGATATCCCGAATACCCATCAAGGAAACAGAAGAAAGAATGATTTGCCAACCGTTCCAACATCTCATCGATGAAGGGCAGCGGAAAATGATCTTTCTTTGTAGCCTTGTTAAGTTTTCGGTAATCAATGCACATTCGCCACCCCGTGACGGTTCGTTGAGGAATAAGTTCATTTTTATCATTATGAACAACCGTCATACCTCCTTTCTTGGGTACCACTTGTACGGGGCTCACCCAATCACTGTGAGGAACAGGATAGATGATCCCGGCGTGTAATAGCTTCAAGACCTCTTTCTTCACAACTTCTCTCATCGCATTATTCAGCCTCCTTTGAGGTTCCCGTGAAGGTGTACTTTCAGGATCCGTGGGAATGCGATGGGTGCAGAGAGCGGGGCTGATCCCTTTTAGGTCTTCAAGTGAGTAGCCAAGAACGGAGCGATGTTTTTCAAGCACGGCCATGAGTTTGGTGGTTTCTTCTTCCGAAAGCTTGTCACTTATGATGACGGGAGCTTGCGGATCTCCGTGCAAGAAAGCATAGCGCAAACCAGGAGGTAGCGCTTTAAGATCAATGGGAGGTCGTGGCGGTGGTGTGGTTTGTGGTAGCTCAAAGGTGTCCTCCGAGTCGGCTTTTTCTAAGATAAAGTCTTGTGCATCTTCTTCCAAGGCTAACTCGGGGTCCATGTGAGGAAAAATAGCCATGACCTCCTCCACTTGATATTCCTCAAGTGGTTCATCGGAAAGAGTGTTTCGTGAGGTGGTAATTGGAATGGAGAATGACTCTTTTCCGAGGGTGAAATTGAGGTTTCCAAATGATGGGGCATCAATGAGGAATTTTTCTATGGGATGCCCGATCATTATGTCGAAGTCTGGGACCTCGAAGACGTAGAAATCCAGGATAACCTCAAGGTCTTCATGATAGAGAGTTACATCTCTAACAATCCCCAAACTCTCAAGAATATGGCCTGATGGGTGCTTGAGGAGTTTGTTTGTTGATGTCCATGGTCGGTTGCCAAAGATTGACAACGCGTATGTGTCGGAGAGGATATTGGCACCAACAAGAGGGTTGTAGAGTGCATCCACCTTGGTTCCTTTGATGGAGCAGCATATGTTGGTTGAGGGAGGGCAGAGCCGAATGATATCCATGGATAGCTCATTCTCCCTCAACCATTCATCGCTCATGATTGAAGTAAGCTCCCGAACAGTCTCCACAAGATATTCTTTTTCAATTGGTTCGGGAGGTGGCAAAGGAACAGGCGGTCTCTTTTGAAACAAATAGTTCGAGGTGTTTCCAAAATCTTCAAAAATTTCTTCCTCAAACTCAAATGGGAACTCAAGAGGTTCATCATCCTCTGTCATTGTTCGGGAATCAGATGAGGACTCGGATGTTGGGTCTACCAAGGTAGACACCTTTTGTTGTGTTTCCACGATGAGTTCCTCATCTTTTGACTCCGGCTCCTCGGGTATTTCAGCGGAAAAAGGTGTATTTTCAACAATTCTTTCTAGCAAATCTTTTGCTTCCGCTATGGTCTTATGAGAAAAAGAACCACCGGCAGCCGTGTCAAGATAAAGTGCGGTGTCTTTGCTCAACCCTGAATAAAAATGTTGCAAAAGAACGGGTTCTGGGAGCAATAACTCTGGACCGGAATCTGTTAATGAACAGAACCGTATCCATGCCGCACTAAGGGTTTCTTCCTCCTCTTGGCGAAAGTTAATTATTTCCGCGCGTAGAGCAGTGATACGAGATACGGGAAAAAAATGCTAGACAAAATTTGTCTCGCAATTCTTTCCAATCACCGTTCACTCTCTTAGCGGTGTAAGTGTACCATTGCTTCGCCTTCTCATTGAGTGAGAAGGAAAACAGTTTCCACTTTAAAGTTTCATGTGTCATGCCATTGATCAATCGGCATGCACACAATTGCTCAAACTCTCGCAAGTGTTCAAAAGGATTTTCATTTTTAAAACCAGAGAAAGAAAGTCCTTTGATCAAAGAAATAAAACTGGGGCTGAGCTCATAGCTTGTTGAAACAACAAGTTGAGATGAACATGGTGGCTCTAAGAGCTCGCCCCGTGGAGTGGAAAAAGATTGGATTGTGGGTAATGACTCCATGTGTGTATTTTTTTTTTAATTTAATTGAACAGGAAATGTAAAGATAAGTTACGAGGGCAAACCTGGTCCGCTACAGAATTAGCAACCGTTCCCCGGCAACGGCGCCAGAAATGCTTGTTGGTATTTCTTACACCACGAATAAATCCGCAAGCGCACGGAATACCGTTGTAGCACTTCACTCGGGAGTATTCCAAGGTATCGTATTTGTTTTCCCCAAGGAACGGTGATAATCTGCAGCAAGGTTAGTTTTACCCAAGGACACACAAGAATGGCAGTAGTATAGGATCGAGAGGATGAATAAAGATCTAGCTGTCCCGTAGGACGATCGCACTCTAGCTCTACTTGTTTACTTCGGGCACTGGTATAGACCTGGTCTGCCAAGTCACGCCAGCCTGTAGCTCTACGACGAACCCGAACGTGGAGGATTACAAGGGACGGACAGGGCTGTCACCACCTGCCGCCTACCTCTACAAACCGTGGGGCACGCTGCAAACAAAGGTAACCTCTAGCCTAGGCACCACGCCTATGCCGTCGATTACTACTCTAACCCCGGTCCTGGTACCAATCTGGAAGGCTAGAGCACCCCTCGCGGAGCGATGATCCCGTAAACAAGTATAACAAGAATAACGACTAGTATGTAAAGCTCGCTAGATCAATAACACCACGAATACTAATCTTACGAATAAGAACAAGGTTCGTACTATGAACGAACGACGAACGAACGACGAACGATGAACGAACTAAGAACGAACGACGAACGATGAACGAACGACGAACGAACTAAGAACGAACGAAGAACGATGAACGAACGACGAACGAACGAAGAACGAACGATGAACTATTAATAAGATAAATATCCGCCAAGGGTACAAGATAAGGAAATAACTAAAAGGAAAGCTATCCCTCTCTTGATCCTTCCCCTCTCCTCTATTCTACTACTGTACAAGAGGCCCTTGGCCTGGATGGGAGTGGAATGACTTGTGTCTTGTGATGTGCTTTGGAGGAGGGGGGGTACCCCTTTATTTATAGCCCAAGAAGGTCGGCAACTTGAGGCGGTTCCGTAGGTCGGTGGCATTGATTGCAGGTGGAACCGACCTCTGGAAGGCGGTGGCGAACCGCCATAGGAAGATGGGCCAGTGGGGCCACCACAGGGGGTCGGCCGACCTAGGGTTTGGGGTCGGCCGACCTGTGGCTGGCCCCTCTGGGCCTGGGCCTTCTCAGGTGGCTTCCCCTGGTCGCCTTCTCCTCTGATCCACCTGCTATGGGTGGACTTGAAGTCTTTTTATCGGGAGTTGGGCTTTATTTGGATAATTCTTTATGACGGGGAAAATTGGTGTTTCCAGGATGGGCCTTTTATGCTTCCTTTTCCCCGTTTTCCTGTGAATTGCAGCTGCACTCACAAATTCACCAAGACTCGTGGAAATCATTAGTTTAAAGACCTAAGTCTACCTTTGGTGATTGTTTCATTATAAAAAGCGCAGCTAGTTGACGGGTAAATATTGGGTCTAAGAGCCGTCAACACCCCTCCCACCGGTACGCCATCTTCTTCACCACCGGCAAGATGCCCCCTCCTCGAGTTCGTTATCACCTGCCGTCACCGTGCTAACCTCGTTGTCGAGGGGCAAGCCTCAAGATCCAAGGGTGACCAAAAACCTCGATAGATTTGTTGCCGGGTGGAAACACTTGCAATCTCTTGCTCGGCGAAGCACGCAAAGGAATACCTAGTTTTGGGCCACTCGAAGTGTAATTCCCTACTCCTGCTTGCTTGTATTGTGCTCTTTCTCACTTATGTGCCACCTTCTTTACATGGCCTTTGGCCCAGCTATTTATACTCAAGCTCTCCCAGCCTATAGACCGGGAGCGTGGTCTCCTGGCAGGCGCTGTCGGAATTTGCTCCTAACGGATAAGCATTGCCTCGACAGATGGCGTGCCGCCTTCCTTACTAGTGCTTGAGTGTGACCCATTAGGCCTATGGGCGGTCTGGATGCTAGGGTGCAGTATCCGCACCCCAAAGTGGTACCACTCAGGGCCATTCGTTATGGGCCGTCATCCCTTGGCTAGCGCAGGGTGCGACGGACGCGTCCCTACACCTCACTATAATATGATGGTGACCGGGTGGCTACTGTGGCCGCTTGGTCATTGTTTATGATGTCTATGCTACGCAACATTACTGCGGGAGGCACACCTTCTACCAGCTCCCGCTACGTCTCATCTCAAGCGTCTTGATCCTAGTTCATCTAGGGAAAAGGGTGGTGTTAGCGTCCCCGGGGCGGACAGGTCTCGGGGCAATCCACGTGGAGCAGCGACCCGTGTTGCAACACAATAATTCCTCGGCGCCTCACTCCCGGGTTCGAGCCTCACCACCGCACCTGTCCCTAAACGTACCCACGATCGTCGGTGGGGTGTTACCCACGGGGCTCCACATTTTTTTGCCCTGCCTGGGCCCTTTCCCTTGGCTGGGGAGCAATGCGCTTGCAGACCCTCGTCTACCCGAGAATGGGGAGCGATCGTGGATTCCATTCCCTTAACCAAGTCACTGCCTACGAGTCGCCGGGCATGCGGTCAGAGATCACTTTCTCCTCCCGCTACTTGGGAGCTCAGCACGGTTTCACGTTCTATTTCACTACCCACTGGGGTTTTTTTCACCTTTCCCTCGCGATACTACTTCGCTATCGGTCACCCAGGAGTATTTAGCCTTGCAAGGTGGTCCTTGCTGATTCACTGATTATTCTTGTATGGCCTCCAGAGGAGCCTCTAATGACCTTTCAGGAAGACAAGTTCCGTCGATGAATCGATTCTAGTTAAGTAATCAAGCTCGAAGGAGAGCTCGGCACCCAGTGAAGGAGCATCCAATGATTAGAAAGAGAGCCCGCTACAATTCTCGTCTACTCGAGAATGGGTTAGCGATCGACCCGCGTATCGCGATGTGTCCCAAAGGCGTGCTCGGCCCGACGTGGAGGCCATCGACTTCTTTGTGTAAGATGAATAGATTGCGTATAATGATGGGTTGTATTGCGTTGAGCCTCTTGGCCGGTATATATAAGAGTGTATGACTTGAAGGGCAAGGCACCTCCGTGATACATATGGCAGTCCGTAATATACAATATGTAGTCTACCAAATATACTCTAACAATTTGGCTCCTTTAAGAACCCAATGTGGTGGGACCTCCAGTCCGATATCGTCGACACTCGCCTTGCCCTCCTCCTCTTTCACCCCAGACGGCTTTCTGCCGCTTGGTCCGCTCCTGCCGGCCCCACCACCATGCTAAACCCCTGCTTGTGATGACTCCGCCACCACCCTTCTACTGCTCGCGGCTATGGTGCCCTGCCACCTGGCTGCCACCCACCGCCCAAGGCCTTCCATAACCTGAAGTACCCTAAATGTGGTGCGTAGATATATTCCGAGTTCCATGGGTGGTTGTGGCCCTAGTTTCCTGCCAGGCTCTTCACCGGGATTGATGAGGCATCACTGACCAAAGGGTCCTAGTCCTCCTCAAGATCTATGTCCAGTGCAACTAGAAGTTCTTAGCGTACAGTCGATGTGGACAAGAATATATGCATGAGATTGGATCTGGGTTATTTCGAGCAAGACTTGATGAGGGCCGGAGGAGAGGTGGCAGGGAGAGATGTAAGGGAGAGGGTGAGGAGTTGGTTTGTTGTTTTGTTGGGCTTTATAGGATGAATAAATCAATAAGTCCTCATTAATATCAGTACCACTAAAATAAAGCCCCAACGCTAGAAGCAAGAGGAGAAAAAATTAGACGAATTTGTTATACATGCATGTGAGATTTACACACTATAAAAGAGTACCATGTTATGGGAGACATTTGGGGCCACAGTGGATGCCCGACAAGTGCTACATTTGCCAATCAAAGCTGTTAGGGGGGTATACGGAAGCTAGTCAAACTTGCAGGTGAAAGACTGCTACAAAAGTTTTTGTAGGTGGGTATAGGAAAACTTTCCCAAATTGCGCGAGGTTTTTTTTTTCAGTTTTCCTAATAAATAAAAAAGAATAAAATAATGAAACTTTTGCGCTCCACTAGTATACTTATACAATTTTTTTTATATATGCAGGGAAGTGAAGGATCCCAGTAACAATGAACATACCGCGCAGGACCTTAGAAATTGCTACAAATGGATTCTCAGAAAAGCTTGGATTTGGCGGCTATGCAGAGGTTTTCAAGGTACAATGTTAATGCTTTGGCTCTCAGTTTTTTGAATGAGACTGCCACCAACCACAGAAGCCAAATACAACATTATATTGATCTTTTTTTTTCGAATGAATATATTGATCGGATATGACAAACAGGGTTTTTATGAAGGGAAAGACATTGCTGTGAAGAAGTTTTATCCTATGCTTGATCTTGAGAACACCATGTATCGGAATGAATTTGTTAACCTGCAAGGGGTTCGGCATCGAAATATTGTACGGTCAGTTGGCTATTGCTTTGAGACCGAACAAGAATTTGTTGAAGATGCGGGAAATTATGTTATGTGTAAGCGCACACATAGAATGCTCTGCTTTGAGTATTTGCAGTGTGGAAGCCTTGAAGAGCATATTTCTAGTAAGACAACACATTAACTTGATCACATTGGATAGCATGGAAAGGAAGCAGGATATACTAACACCTTAATCGACATTTTATTATCTTTTGTTTGTCCACCGCAGAAGAATCTTTAGGACACAATTGGTTCATACATTACCAAATAATAAAGGGCATCTGTGAGGGTTTATTACACCTCCATGAAGGATGTAAAGTACCCATTTTTCATCTAGATCTAAAACCGTCCAACATATTACTTGATAAGAATATGGTTCCAAAGCTGGCAGATTTTGGATTATCAAGGCTGTTCCAAGGACAACATACACATATCACAAAAAATGTTGTTGGAACACGGTAAGTACAATGCCACATTCAAATATATTTCTCTGTAGATTTATCCTTTCATTAAGTTTGATGATAGTTTCAATGAATATTAATTTATGGTAACTTGCAGGAAATATATGGCACCAGAATTCATAAGTCAGAAGCAGATCTCAAGTAAGAATGACGTTTTCAGTTTAGGTATCGTAATTATAGAGGTAATGGCAGGACCTAATGGTTACACCACATTCACTGGAATGTCTTCCGCGCAAGAACACGAACATTTTGTTCAGAATGTAAGGCAACACTTTTAATAATAAAAAGATCATCTGTCTTTTAAAGAAATATTAAAAAATAACAGCTTTACAGTCGTACTCCTAACCTAATTTCTCCATTGAACAAATGTCAATTTTCCAGGTATGTAATATCTGGAGGGAAAGGTTGTCCAAACAGACAAGGATGGGTGCATCACCAGATGTATATTTCCGGCAAGTGAAGAAATGCATTGAAATAGCAGTACAGTGTGTTAATACTGATAAAGACAAGAGGCCAGAAGTACGTGTTATTACTGACATGTTGAATCAGACGGAAAAAGAAATTCTCAGATTGTTGGGAGCCAAGGGTCAGGTACTATCTATGATAATATGTCTATTCGTTTTCATATAAGTATGCAATGCTATGCAAGTACGTCCAGTATCCACATAAATGGACCACAGTTTTCTTTTGTGTGGAGTAGACAATTACTTCTACCACAGAGGAGCGGCTTCACTTAGATCGACTTGTGCACTACAATGATCAAATACCACCATCCCCAATGCGATCACCTGCACATGTGTATCCTAGTGACGGCCAGGTCTGTCAAGAAGTCAAAAAGGATTTGGCAAAGCTGCAGCTGAGTACTGCCAAGGACTCGGAAAGCATAACGCTGGTGAGTACAATAGGAGAACAGGTTCGTACAAGCACGTTCATTATATATATATAGTACACGCATTACTATAGTCATGTAAATCATAATGACGCTTCCATTTTTTAAAGTCTGGTAAATGTCTTGCCACATGTATTGACTCTAGGAAACTAGTGACACTTTGTGAATCATCTCTACAACAATTTTTTGATGATCTCGTTGAGGCAATATGCAATGCCTCTTAATAAACAGATGCATTTTTCGAAGTCTTAAATATGTTTTGTTAAAAGTATAATAGTGCTGAAGCTTTGAACATAAGACGTCATGTATTAACAACTAAGGGTTTGCTGTGGAACAATATAAATAGCTGTCTTTGGCCGCAAGACACCATAAAAGTCAATTTAGCTGTAGGACATTGGGAAAACATGACTCTTGTCAATAGGACACTATAGCAAGAGAGGAGGGTCTTTATGAACTTTTATCTCAATGCACATGATACATCAGTAGCCAATTTACCACTATTACAATGTGTATATGTTTAGAGTATTATTCTTGCGAGTGATATATTAGATGCCGCGAACTAAAAAAAATTATTTTCTCTATGGAACCAAAGATGTATATAGTAATACCACTAAAGATATTCTGTTTATTCCCGAAGAGTGCATTCCAAGATGCCTCAAAAACATGTCTCCATTATATATTTAGAAGCAAATTAGAAAATGCAACCATTAGAGGTTTTCATTGTACTGGTTGATATATGTTACATTTAGCCATGGCTCGAGGCCTATTGGCTTCCCTTATGTGTGCGCTGGCACAGGTCTTGAAGCACTCAACTGTGAAACCTGCATGATAATCTTAATTATAAGATATTTTAGTTTAACTGTGATTTTAATTTTATTGCAGATGAGCCCTGGGTCCATTGAGACAGAGTTGATAGATATCTACCCCTCAGTTCTCCGCTTCCCATTCGAGGTGAACAAGCGCAGCAACGGCAGACTTAGCATAAGCAACAAAACAGATTATGATGTTCAATTTTTTGTTGATCCTAAAAATTACCCAGAGTGGTATATCCATGTAGATCGGTTGAGTGGCTTTGTGCACCCACATTTTACTTGTGCTTTCCATGTGGTAATGAAAGAGCGAAAGAAGCCACCACGGGAGAATGATGAGTTTGAAATATATTTGAAACCCATCCGGCACCGGCATCATCTTAACATAGAGCACAAGCACCATCTTGAGATGTATGATGATGAGTCGGACCACACCAATAATCTGGATGTGTATGGAGGCAGGGATAAGAATGTGACTTTGAGGGCTCTCATCATCTTTAGGGACCCTGACCCTGTAGCGAGCCAACGGGTGAGTTAATTTTCATTATAATTTTTTCGCTCCCATTTGCTCTTTTCCTACTTTTGTCGACAAGAAATTGTAGTTCCTTATAATGCTGACAGGTATTTTGTAGGGTAATGTGAAGCTAGATGATGAGTACTTTGGGGATCTAACGTCAATGGATATTCATCCGACGAAGGAATGGTGAGTAGATGCTTTGAAATTTTGCTGTCGAAATCATGTCCCACGTAATGATTGGCTACCCATCTTAATTATTTTTCTTTTATCTAACATAGGATTCTCATGGGTTATGAAGGAGGGCATATTTGCATTTGGATGAGCTTCGGGCCAAAGGTAGTGGTGGTCTACTCTGTAGAAGCATATTATGCATTTTTTGTTCTATTCATTTTTGGTACTTTATGCATTGGGTCCAGGTTTACGTGTTCACATTAAACCCTAAATTAATAGGGTCACCTATATATGTTTGCAGAATGGCTTCGATTATAGAGAGATCGTGACAGCTGAACGTCGGAAAAGGATTTCTTGTCGCTCGGTTAAGTTTATTGTCTGTAGGCAATGGGTTGTTTCAGGTCATAGTAACGGGGTGATCCTTGTGCACACATATACTGATGAACCAAAACAAGTCGAGAAACTCGAAGCGCATGAGGGAGCAGTTACCTCTTTGGCGGTTCACCCAACTCAGCCATGTGTGCTGTCATCTTCTGAAGACGGCTCCATCAAACTATGGGACTGGAATGAGGGCTGGTCATGTACTCGCGAATTCAAAAGGCAAAAGGGCCCTGTGCTTCAGGTGGCCTTCAACCCCAGGGACGCCAGCACTTTTGCAACTGCCACCACTTTACCTAGGACCGTGAAGGTTTTTCTTTCCTTAAATTTTAACCGTTTTCATGTTAGCACCTAATTTTTCGTATCAGCATATGATTATTATCGTGTGTGATTGATATTTACAGATCTGGAGCATCGATTCTTACGACCCTCTCAAGAGCTGGAACTTGAAAGTAGAGTCTATTGCATATTTCACAGGTAACGATAGGTGTTACATGGCTATTAGCATGCAGGAAGGGCGAACAAAGGTACCTATCACAGTTGTTGATTAGTTCGGAGTCCCAAATATTATTATGCACTGCACTAATGCTTTTGTTCCTTTAAATGGTTGTATGCCAATCAGATCGTGGATGTGGAGTCAAAGACGTATATTCACGCACTTCAAATCTTGGATGTGGAGTCAGAGACGTCGCCATTGCTGGTGCCTGCCAGGGCCACTGCCATCACTGCTGTTGCCTGCCACCCCAAGCATCCGATA
Organism: Eragrostis nindensis; assembly: GCA_012490785.1. Classification (NCBI taxonomy): domain Eukaryota; kingdom Viridiplantae; phylum Streptophyta; class Magnoliopsida; order Poales; family Poaceae; genus Eragrostis; species Eragrostis nindensis. The sequence continues at coordinate 146,757 of JAAXCT010000947.1, forward strand.
ATAGTTACAGGCGCAAGTGACGGGTCCGTTTTCCTTTGGAACTACACCACGTACAGGTAATGACAACACATGCTGCTTTTTCTTACGGTAATTATTTTTTGTTCAAGTCCGTTGGGAAGCATTATTTCCCAGTTTCCCCTACGAGGCGAGCAGTGGCGAGTCTAAGGGGTGGGCCGGGTGGGCCGCGGCCCACCCCCAGATTCAGCCCAGCATCTATTTTTAGCACTGTAGCACTATGAACAGTAGAATTTTTCTTTTTTTCCCTATTTTCCGGCCCACCCCCATCAGCCCAACATACTTCCGGCCCACCCCCAAGGCCCAGCCTGGACTCGCCACTGGAGGCGAGGTCTCGTCTTTCAGTTTTATAATATCCTTAAAAGGAACTGGGAACCAGCAATCAGGTTAGTTTATTGGGTTGATGCATACCCTTGTTGTGAGCATTCGGTAACCAGAGTTTTTTTTTTGCCCTTTTAAATCTATTTTTTTTATTAATGACCCCTCCCGGAAAGTATTTTCAGGATTTGGCCCCTTTGGTCCCGCCAAACCAACAGGAGTGACCCCAACTTTTTGACGAAAAGAACGGTCACTCTATGATAGTGTTTGTGGCCTCGCTTGCAGATTGTCACAGAATGTCAATGTTTCTGACGCTCATTTGATGATCGTCACATAATGGTGCAGTCTGTGACACTACTTTAAACCTCTCCCAAAATTCGTCATAGATCAACAAATTTGTTGTAGTGCACCATGCCAAAGAAGTTCAGGAGATTCATCATGTACGAGCTGATCATGTTCCGTTCTTGTCCTAGGACAAGAGTCATGCTGCTGCAAATTCCATGGCTCATAACATGCGACTCCTTGATGCCACCGTTAAGCCAATATCCACATGACACATTGGTAGTGCCATTGCGTTGACGAGTGCAGTGTCGATGAAGTTGTGTGATGCACCCCCTATTGACGACAATGTGGAGGTGTTCGCCAAAGAGGTAGCCGTTGATGCTCATGGTACATCCACTATTGCCAACCATCGTCATCAATGCCATAGCCACCATCAATCCGGCTCAATGCATTAGGCAAGCAAGAACCCACCGTCGCCATTCTGACCACTGCCTGGGTTGTCCCGATGTTGGCTCAGATGGGTGTGGGGAAGGAGGTGGAGTTTTCTGGCGGCGGCGATGGTATGACGTCCTCAGCCACTCTACCTGGACGAAGCAGAGTAAGTTTGGGGCCTCGTTTTATTGAGATGACATCGCCGCCGTTGAGGAGGCTGGCCCTCGCATGGATCCTTTTTTACTTGGTCTAAATTATCCCACCATCCTTGTGCTCATTGCTGCTAGAGCTACCACTTTCATCTTGCTTGTTGTGTCTCGCCAGCTTTACTTCCATGTTGGGTCACTGCCTTTTTCCGTATTGTGTTTTCAAAATACTTTATTTATTGTTTCTAACCATTTTAAGAGAAGTGAAAGATGATTTTAGCATGTGAAGAATTAAAATAATATCTCTGGCAGCTCTTGACAAAACCTATTAATTATGATAGACAATTGTAATATATTGTACGGTCTGTGATGTGCGTATCAGGGATAAAGTGGTATTATCTTGTTAAAACACGCCCCATTGGGGATTACACTATATCAGTCTTGTTACTGATACTTTTTATTGAGTGTATATATATGCAACAAAGCACTTGTTTAGGCCTCAATGTTGTTTTTCCTAGGTAATATGATTTTCTTACTGTTAAGTGATGAACACAACTTTACAGGCTTATGCAGTCGCTTTGGTTTGGAGATGATAAGGTGAAAGGTATTGGATTCATGGAGATAGAGGCGGTTACAAGGTAACATTAATTTGATCATATAACATTTATTTTCCAACAATATTGCTTCTTTGCATCAGCCTTTTTTTTTATCCGTTGCGAACCTCTATATCAGATGAAAAAATATATATACAAACAAGACCAATTACTGGAGCCAGACAAAACTGAAATACAGAAGACATGTCTCTTGTTTAGGTTGTCTACGCAATGTGTTACATATTGCACAGTATGTTGTTTCCGCATGTGTCCTCATCAGGAATTGTAGTGCAATATTTTTTCTCCAAATGTCTGATATAGAGAGTATCAATGTTGTAGGCTCCTGATCAGATACGCCGACAGGATAGAAATGGTGGATGTTAATTGGTCAGCAATAACCGATCAACAGTAAAAACAGCATGTCAGATTATTGGCCCTTTTTGTATGCAGGAACTACAATCACGGAACTGTCAGGATGTGTCATATGACATCTGGAACTGAGTTGCTATTAATTCAGCTTACGGAATAAAAGAGCTGCTTATTTTCCCATCCAAATTTGACATATCTATGCATACAAATTATTACACTAGATATAATTCCAGCATGGCTGCGTGTACATGTCTAATACATCTAACAGATGTGCAATTTGTGCTGCCGACATGTTGGAATATTTACAAGCACTCATCGTTTCATTTTGTAAATGAGAAACAATGCTTATTTGATATTGAGCCCCACACATTGCCATCCGAAGGCCAGGATCAATTTCATTCTCAAATTGTTATCAGTGACAACTGTATTTAATTTTAAACTAGAATTGTTGATCTTACGTCAACAGTTTAAAAACAGAGGGAGTACCTCTTTTTTTTAGAGTTCTAGAGCGCCAAACGACGCTCCAGCCGGATATATTTCAATCAGGCAAAGAGTTATTACATGAAAGTCCATCATCTCCCCCCTGGGATAAAGCGTTCTACCACTCACACACACGCCCACAGCAACCCTTTTTGCAGTTCTTAAACTGTTACATTCCAGAAACCCACCTCCCAACAGCACAAATTTGCAGCTGCTTGCTGAACCGCTCACACCTGATCTTCTCCAACGCATGCCTGAACAGGTCCTCCATGCTCACCAGTGGCACTCCCCCACCTCAGGACTGGCATGCTCGATCCACATCCTTGATTCTCCCAGGTCTCGCCATCAGCGCTTTGCACCCAGCAATATGCTGGAGCAACTCCTCCAGTTTGCTTGCCGGGCACAAGAACTTCCAGTTCTCCAACATAGGCCAGATCTTCCCCCAGACCATAGCCATGTTCTTCCAAGAAAGATTCTGAAAACAAAGATCATTCCTTAATTTCCATAACCCCCACAGGGCTGCAGAGGTAACCATATTCACTGCATCAAATTTTTTAGCACTCAACCACAATCTACCTACAGATTCAAAGTCTCCCCCTACCTGTCTATCCATAATCTCAGAAAGATCACACCACATTTGCTTAGCTATAAGACAATCAAAAAAGAGATGATGCACAGTTTCTTCCTCAGCACAGAACAAACAGGTTTTGTCATTCACCTTTCTTCTCTTCCTTAGATTATCTCTTGTTAAAACTTTGTTCTTTGACAAAAGCCAAAGAAAGAAATGAATTCTCGGAGGCACTTTAATACTCCACACCACTGGTGTGTACACAGGTTGCACCCCCCTGAAATTGATAATCTTATAAAGAGACTGAGAGGAATACACTCCACTAGAGTGAAACCTCCAGATCAAACTATCCTCCTCATTAGACAAGCTAAGAGTTGATGCTAACTGGTACACCTCATCCCACAGTCCCATCAATCTATCATCTACCGTCCTTCTAAAAGTACATCTAAGCTCTTCTCCATCCCACAGATCATAGATAGTACTAGCTTTTTCATTAACAATAACATATAAATCCCAATACTGGACAGCTAAACTTGAAGTACCAACCCATATATCCTCCCAGAACTTGACCTTTTTGCCATCTCCCACCTGCCATCTATACCCTACCTTGGCAGTTTTTGCCGCCCACATAATGCTTTTAAAAAACTGAGAACTACCATCAGCATTACAATACAAAATACTAGGCCTACCAGTCTGGTATTTAAGATCAATAACCTGTTTCCAAAGTTTATTACTGTGTGCCTGATATCTTTTAATCCATGAAGCCAGCAAACAAATATTTAAATCTCTTAGATCAGGGACCCCTAGTCCCCCATATTCCTTCCTCATACACACACTCTCCCAATTTGCTAAATGATAGCTATGATGTCCTTCATAGTTATTCCATAAGCAATGAGACATCTGACTATTTATGATATTAATTGCCCATTTAGGAAATTTTATGAAGGACATCAAGTACACTGGTATACTTGCAAGACAAGTTTTGATCAGTACAACTCTAGCCATGTAGGACAGAAGCCTAACCCTCCACCCAGAAATTCTTTTCAGCATTTTATCAACAAGAGGTTGTATATCTTCTCTTTTTAGCTTATCAAAGTGTAGGGGAACACCTAAATACTTAATGGGGAAGGATCCCAAAGGACACCCAAAAATATGAGAAATATCATGAGCTAACTCCTCATCAACATTAACTGGAACTATCTCGCTTTTATGGAAATTTATGCGCATTCCAGAAATTTTTTCAAAGCACATCAACGTGGTTTTGAGATTCCTAAGCTCCTTAACCCCAGCAGAGGAAAAAATGATGGTGTCATCTGCGTACTGCAGTGACACCACCCCTTCCTCTCTCAAGTCCTTCAAAAGACCTTTAATAAGACCTTTGCCAGCTGCTTTCATTAACATTCTTGTTAAAACATCCCCTACCAAATTAAAAAGTAGAGGGGAGATTGGATCTCCCTGTCTTAGACCTTTACCAGCCCTGAAAAAGTTGCTATCCTCTCCATTCAAGGTGACTCCCACCGAGCCTGAAGTTACTATCTGCCTTATCCACCCTATCCATTTGTTCCCAAAACCCTCGTGCTTAAAACCTCAAAAAGAAACTCCCAATCTACTCTATCGTAAGCCTTCTCATAGTCTAGCTTTAAAATGATACCTGGCTCCTTATTCTTATGTAAAGTATGAACAATCTCATGAGCTACTACCACGCTTTCTAGAATATACCTGCCTTTAATAAATGCACTTTGCTCACTAGAAATCAATCTCTAAGAAATTTTCCCCAACCTTAGAGTCGACACCTTAGAAAAGATCTTGAAAACACAATTTGTTAGACTAATCGGCCTAAATTTCCTGAAATGACTAGCATCATTTTCTTTGGGTATCAAAGTCAGCAAAGCATAATTTAACCTACTTAGATCTAGATTCCCTTTCTGAAAATCCTGAAACAAAGCCACTATATCTGCCCCCACTATCTCCCAAAACTTTTGATAAAAAAGGAAGGAAGCCCATCGCGGACAGGAGCCCCCTCTGCATAACAACTATCTATTACTTCCCTTATTTCCTCCTCTGTAAACTGAGCTTCCAACATCTCATTCTCCCGGTCAGTGACTAATTCACTCTCTTGCCAAAATTTTTCCCCTAGTCTAACATTTCCCCTCTCCTCTTTTCCAAACAAATCCTTGTAAAAATCTACTACTAGTTCAATATTTCATCCGTTTCAGTCACTGGCCCAACAGGACCATCCAACACATCTATTCTCTTCTTCCTACTCCTCTGGTTAGCCACAGCTTGGAAATAAGCTGTGTTCCTATCCCCTTCCAGGATATCCCTTTCCCTTGACCTCTGTCTGGCTTTTATTTCATCTAAGGCCCACAACTTTTCTAGCTCTCTATTCAGGAAATTCAGCCTATCTAACTCATGCTTCTCTAGGTTTCTACTTTCAGATTCTATGTCTAAAACATTGTACTCATCTGCTAGATCCTTTTTTTGTTTATTTAAAACAGCCACTACATTAGAAGCCCACCCTCTAGCTAACCTCCTAAAAGTTCTAACTCTGAACTGCCACCTGTCAATAGCCTTACACAAATTACAAGGGGCACTCCAGGCTTTCTGGACCACTTCTTTAAAATCAGCCCTCTCTAACCACCATTTCTCAAATCTGAACCTCTTTTTCCCAAAAAAGACATCTTACCTGTATCTATATCTAGAGGAGTATGATCACTATTTGATTTGTCTAAAGTAGTAACTCTTGTGAGAGGGAAGGCTGCATCCCAATCAGTAGACACAAAAATTCTATCTAATTTGGCCACTATCCTATTCTCCTGATTATTGGCCCAAGTATACATCCTATTTCCTGTATTGAGCTCCAACAAGGCCCACTTGTTGACCCAATCGTTGAACAAGTCAGCCCATTTATGATTAATTTGCCTATTACTCTTGTCATTTGAGAACCTAGACAAATTAAATTCCCCCCCAACCAGAGTTGGCCCACTCCACATCTTCATTACCTCATTAAGTTCATCTAAGAACATTTGTTTCCCTTCCTCATACCGGGATCCATACACTACCACTAGCCTCCAATTGAAGCCAGTCTTTTTATCATGAATCATAGCAATGACTGAAAACCTAAGAACCTCTCTAAAAGTAACCACAAATTTCTCAGCATTTACTCCTACCAGAATCCCCCATGCTGTCCCTTCAGCAGGCAGGAATTTCCAACTAAACTGAACATTACCAGTAAGAGATCTTAAATAATTCTCACTAAAGCTTTCTTTCTTTGTTTCCTCAATACCAACAAAATCTACCTTATTACATCTAATTTTTGACATAAGAGTAGGTTTCTTCCAGGTCTCCCCAGACCTCTAATATTCCAAATGATTCCTTTCATTTTTTCTATTTTGTTTTCCTACTTTCCTATTTTGAACCACTGTCCATTTACTAGGGTCCTCTTCCTCTAGAGGATTGTTTACCTTTTCTACTACAGAAATAGGAGCCTCTTCGTGTGTGTCCAAACCATTAGAACTAGTACTTTTACTAGGTGTAAACATTTGACAGTTCTCCTTACATCTATCTATTTTACAAGCCTCTATAAACTCCACACATCTACTTTTATCTACTGCTTGAATATCAGAAATAGACCTACATCTATCATCTTCAGTATCACCAAGAGAAATATCAATAGAATTAGCCTTCAGAAATCTCGGAATTAGACAGGACCTTAAAGGACAAGTTATTTTTACCTTTCTGGAGTTCCAGGTTGATGACCTTCTTATTTTCCTCTGCTTTCTGCATCACTGTCCTCCCGTCATCTTGGTGTCTTTTACTTCTCCTTTGAACTTGTATTGGCCCCCACTTCTGTTTGCTTGCCTTCTTTGTCCCAACATCCTGTCCATCTTTCAGATGTCTCTGACATCTTGCCCTTCTCCAGCGTTAGTATCGACCGTGTTGACGGTAAAATGTGTGTTCTACCGCTCGCACACGCGGCCTGAGAGATTTGCTTAACTCTGTTCAGCGCCAAAACTTGGAACGCGGTGAATTCCGGAGCGTGCCAGTCGATTTTCCCTGCAAACCGACAAAGACAAGAAAAGCGTGTAAAATTCCCGGACTATCGGCCCCGGACAGGCCGATGCGTAACCGCAGCCGATGTTAGTGAACAAAAGAGAAATAAAATAAGCACTCGGCTGTCGGCTAGAAACGAATCGACATGTCGCAACAGTAAATACTCGCACGATAAATAAAGCAAGGCATGCATCAGAATCGGCAATCGGCAAAGCATGCAATCGGCAAAATCTATCGGCAAGTAGCACAGTAAGGTAAATCGACAATCGACAAAAGGAGGCTCAGACTATACTTGAACAGGAGCAATGAGATATTTAAAGGCATGCAAGCATAGATCTGAACGTGATAAACAATCGGCTAAACACCCCGAAAGAACGATTAAACCAGTAACCACTAATTATACCCGTAATCTGACAATCGCTTCACCGAGGACACGTCAACTAAGTGAAGTAGAACAGGACACGTCAAACTGCTCTACACGATCGACAGATACAAGTATAATCGGCAACTACCGGTCCCAGGTACTCAGTAAACTAGATCTAACCCTTAGCAACTGTTTCGCCGAGGACACGTCAACTAAGCGAAGCAGACAGGACAAGTCAAACTGCCTACCCAATCACCAAGAGCAGATCTAATCGACAAAATACCTTAACCGTGACTCGAGTAACCAGATCAAACAGAAATCGACATCAGCAATCGGCACGCGGCGAGGACAAGTCAACTAACCGTGACAAAGAATTGGACCAGGTCTTAAACAATTCCATGCAGTCGACGCGTAATGTAAACCCTAGATTGATCTAGATTACCGGATAACTAGCAGCCACATCAATCTTAATCATGGACAAGTCGACATAACTAGATCGATGCGCTTACCTGACGAGATCCAGTCGAGCCGGAGCCCCGATGGACGCCGGTGACGAAAAAACCCGTCGAGAAATTGTGGCGATGCGCCGAAGAGTTGATTGTATTGATTGTTTTTATTACAAGCACCTGGGTCTATATTTATACACCCGAGGCAAGAGTCCGATTTGGACTTAAACACGACCCCTACTTGACCACAACTCGGTCAGTTCTTTCTTAATCTAGAAAATAATTAAAAAAAAGAACACCAAACCAACCGGGCGCGTGCGGCTTCGGGATTTCTTTGGCTTCATGATATCCTGCGGGCCACCACTTTGGCACACAATCTTTTTTCACCCGGAGCGCATTCCATTTTTTCCACTGACAGCGGGCCCTAGTCCAAATTTTGGTGTCAACACATGCCCCCCAAGCCGGGGTATGGAATCTCCATGCGCCGGATTGTTCCCCATTTCTCGCGCTTCCTCGATTCCCGCGCCGTACTCAACACACCTGCAGTGCCCCTTCGTATCTTGTGCCGCCTGCAGCACGTCCCATCTTATAAATAGAAAGCTATCTACCATTCTTATCTTTCTTCCTTCTCTCGCCGGCGCGTCTCTTCATCTCCTCATTCTCTCTCCTCATCTTGCTGCCGGCGACCAAGCTCCTCGGAAGACCAGGAAACGAAAACTTCACAAGATTTCTCGCATCTTCATCGCAATGGCGCAACTTACTGCTTCCTCCACTGCCGTCCCCAAGGTATCAATCTTCCACTCTATCCCCGTTCTTGAACTAGAATAGGGTTGTGTTCTTGCGGTACTGTAGATCCCTTCGTTCATAAGCCATCTTCATTCTTCTTTAGACTCTTGGCCTGATTAGATTCATTTTCATTATTTCTAGGAACTGCGAAACCAGATTTTGATCCCTACAGAGCTCGCTACACACCGCTTCTTGGGACCCATGGGCGATCCAGATCCAATAACCTTCATCTGCAGCGAAACCCTTAGAATGCCCTTCAAGAGATCACCAGTAGCGCTGGGGACATGGGCAAGTAGCTTCAGATCATGGCCCACTGAGATCCAAGGCTGGCGTGAATGGTTCCTTAGGGTAAAAGCTGCAAAATCGGCAATATGGGCAACCGTCGGCATAGATCACTGCTTAGAACTCACTCTTGCCGATATGAAGAAGAATGAGCCAATGTTATCGGCATCTTGCTACTTCTGGTCTGACGCATTGAATGCCTTCCTTTTCGGCCACGGACCAATGACTCCAACCCTCATGGACGTCAAGATGCTTACCGATCTGGATGTAACCACTAATGCAAGCCTCCAGAGTTTGAAAGTCAAGCCATCACATAAGCTTGATGCCAGAGACATCGGCGGATGGAAGAAATATATCACCACTTTCCGGAAAACAGGACCAGTGACAGACAAAGAACATGCCGCTTTTCTGACGATGTGGCTTGAACACTTCTTCTTCTGCGGAGCCCAACTCGGTCCCGTATCCAATCTGCAGAACTTAGCAGAAAGATTGGCAGCTGGCACTGAAATGCCTATCGGCAAATTCCTGCTTGGTGCCCTTTACTCTTCGCTTCATCAGGTTGCCGAGAAGCTCTGGCAGGACACCCCAATCGGCAATATTGGTGGTCCATGGTGGTTCCTTCAGATGTGGCTCACCCTGCACTTCCGCAAGGCTATGCAACTTCAAGACTTGTATTTATACAAGTTTCCAACCCCCGATCAGGCTGGACGCCGATGCACTTCACTGGGAGAAGCTTTAGTATCGATAGATGGAGTCAGAATGACTGCCGATCTCTTGGCTTCATACTTTAAGGCTTTCTACAGAGGCATCAACGAAGGTCATCTTGACTGGTTTCCATATGGAAGATCTGACATCATGGATCATTTTGAGATCCCTTTTACCTTCCGGGCTGACAATCCTCTCCAGAACGAAATATCGGCAAACATCTTCGTGACCTGCATCAAGCCTTGCATTTTGCCGACAGGATTGAACGCAACAGGCCACCAGAAACCGTCATATGAATTCTACAATCCTTCATTTGCTGCAAGACAAATGGGTCTCGGCCAGATTCCTCCTAGTCTCTTTTATGCCGATAAGGTCAAAGCTCGTGCCGTTATCGAATCGACTCTGGAGTATTCATGGCTATTCGGTTTGACTGAGAATCTACCCCTTGGCCACATCGACAATATTGCATTGGCTTCTTCTTGCACAAGGCTCTTCAGGCAATGGTGGGCAGAATGGTCCAAACATCTCCAATGCGCCAACACAGCATCCTTCATCTCCAATCTTCCGCTTCCCGAACCAATAGGAGAGGTAACCGATCTCAATTTCCATCATTTTCTCTCATCGACAAATCTTTAACTGCAGCTTTTATTTTGCAGTCTGACACTGAGGATGCTCCCACGGAAAGCAACAGCGGAATCGGCATTGTGTACGTGGCTGCACATCCAGATCCCGTCATCGGTTCTGATGCACCAACACCGGCTCAATTTCTCAAAGGCCAATCTTCTAGAACAAAGCGTCAAGGCCCTCGCTTCAAGGTCCCAGCAAAACGTCACAAGGCCCTCCTGAAACAACCAAGCTCTGCGCCAACTCCTCCCAGCAGCCCGGTAACTATTCTCACATATAATTGCTTCATATTGAACAAATATCAACATCTAACCTTTGTTTCAATTTTCAGGGCCATTCTGAAGGAGATTACGAAGAAACTGAAGCCCATTCTCCTGAAGGCCATGCTGAAGAAACTGAAGTCCGCGTTGATACCGATGCTGAAACTGTTCAAGCACCAGCGGCCACCACTGTCCCACAAGAAATCGGCATCGAGACGCAACCCACTCTGGCTTCAGAGGAAGGCACAGCCTCAGAAGACAACATCGAAACTCAGCCGCAGGTTTGTCCTTGAAACTTGTCCATCGGCATCTATATCTTTACTGACTCCACATTTGGTTAGATGCAGGAGCAAAGGGAAGAAGAATCGACAAACCTCTCTGTTGATGAACCTGGAACTTCCCAAGCAGCTCCTACGCAGAACATACCAAGAGGCCACTTCTCAGATCCTGGAGCATCTTCTTCTCAGGCTGTTCCCATTGAAGCTGATGTCGATTTATCCGAGGTAATAAATGTCGATTTGTTCTCTTCATCAATTTGTTTTCTAATCATCTTTCGTACTTGCAGGCACGTGTGGTAGAGCCAATTGTCGCCATACATCATCGGCAACCACTGCCAATCGACATTCGCAATGAACTAGTCGAGCTGGAGAAAAGACTTGACTTTGCCACTACCGAAGATCTTACTCGCAATGCAAGTCCAATCCGTGCTAGATTTGAAGTGATCCAGAATCGCCTTCCAAGGGACTTGAGAGTTGCCCTTCATCCAGTGGCCTACATGGAGTTCCGGCGTCTTGACTATGAACAAGCTCAAGAAAATGTCAACCGCCGATCCCATCAACGTCAACTCGTCTTGGCAGCAGAGAAAGCTCTTGAGCTCTCACAGCAAGAATTGGAGAAATACAACTCCATGAAGCAGCAGCTAACAGAAGAGGAGAATCGGCTGACTCAGCTGAAGAAAGAAGCCGAAGACTTGAGAGCAGCTCTGCAGGCTAAGGAACAAGAAGTATCGGCATCGGCAGAAACCATTGCCAAGATCAATGCCTCCATGCTTCAACAAAAAGATTCGCTCAATGCCTCCATTGAAGCTTCACAACGCGCCTGGGCATCCGTGCCTGCGGAGATTGAATCTGATGACAATGACAACTACGTTCTGGCCGAAATTGATCAGCTTCGCATACATGCACTAGATGTACTCCGTGATTATCTGTACCCCCGTAGTGCATGAACTTGTAATCATCAAACAATGTCTTCCGATCTCTGTAATATATATATTCCTTTTATATATTTTCCCTAAGGGCGATACCATTAGCATCGGCCATCTTAAAGGCGACGCTCTTAACGTCGGCTCCGACAAAACTCAACCGAACACTTTAAAGATCTACCAATAAGGTAATATAAGTACTTTGCATTAAGCGCTCGGCTGAATTCCAATCTCTTTCGTCGATCGGCTGATTATCGATTGCATCGTTCTTCACTTCCATCAACCGATCAACATCCGTATCTGATAACTGCTACAGCAACCGTGGAGTTGCCGATCCTTCAGTGATGCAAACACCTTCATCGGTAACATCCAATGCTTCACCTTCCCAGTAAGTTCCTGATATGCACGGCAAGCTTTCGACCATCGTCGGCAAGAAGTCTGCAGTAGCCACACTCACCGATTTGTCAGCTTGAATAGTTTCCACCTTGTCGCCGATCCACTGGATAAGGAGCTGATGCATCGTAGACGGGATACAGCAATTAGCATGAATCCAATCCCTACCCAACAGTACGGCGTACGATCCTTTGCCTTCAATTACGAAGAACGTCGTTGGCAAGGTCTTGCTTCCAATAGTGACTTCAACGTTGGTGACTCCTTTGACTTCAGAGCTCCTGCCCCCATAGTCCCTTAACGTCATGTTGGTCTTGGTCAGCTCTTCAGGCAGTTTGCCGATCTTCCTGTATGTCGCCATCGGCAAAACATTGACAGCAGCACCACCATCGACCATCATCTTGCTCATCGGCTTGCCATTGACGAAACCATTAAGGTACAGAGCCCTCAGATGGAGATGATCAACACCAGACGGCTTCTCGAACACTGCCTGCTGTGGACCCAATAACAACTCGGCAGAAGCTTCTTCTTCCGACTCATTAATGTCCAAAGAGCTAAATTCTCGTGGCAGCATAAATACCATATTGACAGGAGCTTCAACTTCATGTACCTGAGATTTGACTTTTGGTCTCCACACCTTCTTAGACTTGGGCCCCTTGTCATGATCATCATTCTGGTTCACATCCTTGTTCAGCTCCCGGCAACGTGCCCTCTGTACTCTTCTCTTCTGAGTCTTGGTAAAAATACCACTCGGACACCATTGGCCTTCTTCTGTGAATTCGCCCTGATCATCTTCTTCATAATCTTCAACTTGATTAACAGGACCAAGCCTTTCGTGCACAGAAACCCTTGATACTAGTCTACCTTCAAAGCGATCATGCTGTCTCCGCATAGGGACTCGGCTTGAAGTACCAACTTCTCTGTACAAATCCCCAGATCTTCTGCTACAACCCGGACAGCCTTCAATTGGTGGCAACTTCATCCCCTGCTCCCAACAGTACTGGAAGAAAGGACAGTTCCAGTGTGGATCGAAGTCATCATCACTAGTCCTCCTGTCTTCCCTCTCTCTTTTCCTTGAGTACTTGCCGATCAATCCAGCAGACCCACCGATCATGTTGACTGGAAAAGGATGCCCATCAATCTTCATCGGCTTTTGACCAGAGAATTTAATGCGATCACTTTCAATTGCCGATTGGATCTGTTGCCTGAACACCTTGCACTCATTGGTGTGATGAGAGGGAGTATTATGCCACTTGCACCACTTGATCTTCTTCAACTCCTCAGCTGGAGGCAACGTGTGATTAGGTGGGAGTTGAATAAGCTTCTCTTGTAGCAGCAGATCGAATATCTTGTCGGCTTTGTTGATGTCAAAGTCATACTTCTTTTCTTCTGCCTTCTGCTTGACCCATGGACAGAGAACAGTCTTCTTATTCCTGGTCCACTCAGCAAGAGCAACTTCAGCTTCGTCATCAGAATCAGAAGAATAATCAGCATAAGCCGCCTGAAACTGTCTGCCACGTGTATTCTGAACACGCCCTTCATGAATCGACGCCTTCTGAAAGAGCTGTGCTAAGCCATCGACTTCCTGAGGTGCAAACTTATCTCTGATTTGAGGCAATAATCCCTGATAAGCAATTTCAGCCATTTCCGATCCGTCAGATTCAGGTTATAGCACCTGCCACGGATGACTCTGAATCTCTGGACAAAATCGGCAACTGACTCTCCAGCCTTCTGACGAACAGCCGTCAAATCTGATATGCTCAACTCTGCCATGCCAGTAAAGAAATAAGAGTGGAATTTCTTTTCCAAATCGGCCCAATTCCGCACGGATCCCGCAGGGAGGGAGGTGAACCATGAGAATGCCGATCCAGATAACGACAGAGGAAACAGACGGACCTTCAATGCATCTTGTGCCGATGCCTCTCCCAACTGTGCCAAATATCTGCTAATGTGTTCCACTGTGGACACATTGTCTTGTCCAGAAAACTTGCAGAATTCTGGCAGCTTGTAACGATGTGGCAGAGCAACTTGTTCCATCCACTCTGGATATGGACGTCGATACATGAAGCTCTGCTCCTTGGGCTTGAGATCAAACTGCTCCTTCATGACTTCAGCCAACCTGGCAACTATGTCTTCTGATGAATTCTGCACTTGCCCCCCAGCCATCTGAGACGATGGCTGCGGTTGTGACTGAACCTGAGCAGGTTGCTCCTTGTTGTAGTGCTCACTGTAATCTGCCACTCTGTGATAGCCTTGCGGTATCTCCTGGTTGAACAGTGCAGGATTGACATTGGGAGCCAAATGATACCTTGTCTGAGGAGTTTGACTAATCCTTGGCTCAGGAGTTGTAACACCTGCTTCTTTCTGCGTGGACAACGGCGCATCAATAAGACTTGGCGCCGATACCCGAGCAGCCCCTGCAGCCAGAGCTTGAGCACTTGTAGACCACAACTCTGGTGGCATGCCATATGGTTGCCTTTGCTGACCAGCAGCGCTTGTTTCTTCTTGAGCTGTGGGTTGACCACCAGGAGGTGCAGGACGTGCTGGAGTAGTAGGTGGTAAAGTAAATGATGGCCCCATAAATCCAGAATCAAACTGCAAGGTCCCATCAGCAAATGCCTTGAGCATGTTGTACAGAGTGTTAACAAGCACCCCTGACTGGTTAATGAAAGCTTTGTGAACCGCAGTATTCACAACTTCATCCAACAGAGCTTGATCTGGCATCTTCGCAGCTTTGATTGTAGCCAATTCTTCTGCTCTCATCACCACTGGCGAAGCCAACACTGATGTAATCTTGCCACGTGTCATCTTGATGGTCTCAAAGTACTTCACTTGGCAATCATACAGATAACTCTGGTATGCCTTTTTCTGATCCAAAGACATCTTCTCCCAAGCATTGAGCTCATTGTTGCCAGTGACTTCAGAAGAATCTTTATCATCTCGAACAAATGGAGCAGGAATCATGATCTTGTGGCCCTTGGCGTCGACGAGCAAAGTACCATCGTCAGCAACAGCTTGAACGAACGCCATCTGTTTCTAAGAACTTGATCTGTCCCACCGAGCGTGCCAAAAAGTGTGTTGACGGTAAAATGTGTGTTCTACCGCTCGCACACGCGGCCTGAGAGATTTGCTTAACTCTGTTCAGCGCCAAAACTTGGAACGCGGTGAATTCCGGAGCGTGCCAGTCGATTTTCCCTGCAAACCGACAAAGACAAGAAAAGCGTGTAAAATTCCCGGACTATCGGCCCCGGACAGGCCGATGCGTAACCGCAGCCGATGTTAGTGAACAAAAGAGAAATAAAATAAGCACTCGGCTGTCGGCTAGAAACGAATCGACATGTCGCAACAGTAAATACTCGCACGATAAATAAAGCAAGGCATGCATCAGAATCGGCAATCGGCAAAGCATGCAATCGGCAAAATCTATCGGCAAGTAGCACAGTAAGGTAAATCGACAATCGACAAAAGGAGGCTCAGACTATACTTGAACAGGAGCAATGAGATATTTAAAGGCATGCAAGCATAGATCTGAACGTGATAAACAATCGGCTAAACACCCCGAAAGAACGATTAAACCAGTAACCACTAATTATACCCGTAATCTGACAATCGCTTCACCGAGGACACGTCAACTAAGTGAAGTAGAACAGGACACGTCAAACTGCTCTACACGATCGACAGATACAAGTATAATCGGCAACTACCGGTCCCAGGTACTCAGTAAACTAGATCTAACCCTTAGCAACTGTTTCGCCGAGGACACGTCAACTAAGCGAAGCAGACAGGACAAGTCAAACTGCCTACCCAATCACCAAGAGCAGATCTAATCGACAAAATACCTTAACCGTGACTCGAGTAACCAGATCAAACAGAAATCGACATCAGCAATCGGCAACAAGGTCGCGGCGAGGACAAGTCAACTAACCGTGACAAAGAATTGGACCAGGTCTTAAACAATTCCATGCAGTCGACGCGTAATGTAAACCCCTAGATTGATCTAGATTACCGGATAACTAGCAGCCACATCAATCTAATCATGGACAAGTCGACATAACTAGATCGATGCGCTTACCTGACGAGATCCAGTCGAGCCGGAGCCCCGATGGACGCCGGTGACGAAAAAACCCGTCGAGAAATTGTGGCGATGCGCCGAAGAGTTGATTGTATTGATTGTTTTTATTACAAGCACCTGGGTCTATATTTATACACCCGAGGCAAGAGTCCGATTTGGACTTAAACACGACCCCTACTTGACCACAACTCGGTCAGTTCTTTCTTAATCTAGAAAATAATTAAAAAAAAGAACACCAAACCAACCGGGCGCGTGCGGCTTCGGGATTTCTTTGGCTTCATGATATCCTGCGGGCCACCACTTTGGCACACAATCTTTTTTCACCCGGAGCGCATTCCATTTTTTCCACTGACAGCGGGCCCTAGTCCAAATTTTGGTGTCAACAGTATCCTCTCCTCGATCTTTCTCTAGTTCATATACCCATTCTTTTGGCAGTAGCTCAGATTCTTCATCCTCCTGTTGGTCTTGCTCCGCTTGATTCATCATTTCCATTTCACCAAGGTCCTCATTCTAACCAGCTCCATCTCTCTCAGCAAGGTCTCACATCTAATACCACTAGCCTCCTCAGCTATTTTCCTATCTATTTCCAGGTCCTTGAACAAATCAGCCCACATTGAAACTGTCTTCTGCCCACCAGACCTTTCTCCACTCCTTCCTGCATCTCCTCTTTTTTTCTTTGGACTCTGTTTGTCCAGGTGTATGGCCCTTATCAGTGTCCATATTACTTGAATTGACACCCCCCAGGCCTTGGTCGTCTCCTAGCAGATCATCCTCATCCAAGTTATCTGTATCCTCATCATTGTTATTCTGCTTTAAACCTTCTACCTTGAAACTTATCAGATACAATTTCTTGTTCATCTCCATAATTCTGCTAGCTGGTATCTTACTGGGGTCTCTTACTGCTACTTTCAGCCTTACTGTCTCAAACATGCTAGAGAACAGTGAGTTCCAGTCCAAATCTTCTAGAATTCCTAGGCTTGAAGCAATCTGCTGAAGGGTCTTCCAATCACTGTACTTTGGTGGAATCCCTTTGACCTGCACCCAAGTGTCTACTATCTCCTCTACAGGTTCAATTTCTCCACTCCAAGCCTTCAGGGAGACCATCACATTCTCATTATCTAAGTAGAAGTAAGTTGTGCCCCCAAACACAATAGCTTCTACTTTCTTCTCTGGAGGGAACCTCACCAGGTAACTGTAATCCCCCATCTTCTTCAGATTCCAAGCCCACTCCTTACTGAAGATGTTCTTGAAATTCCTCACTAGATCTTCCTGTGAAGCATCCCCTCCTCTATGGTAACAACACCACAGTTGTCAAAATTTCCCCAATGATTAACTCTCCCAGGTTCACTTGTCACATCAATATGCAGGAAACCAAGCCCTTTTTTAGCAGTACCATATATCTTTGCTCCTATCTGTGGCTTTTTCCACTCAGGGCAGCTGTCCACTGCATGATCTTGCACCCTGCAAATGAAACACAGCTTGGGTTTGGTGCACTTTGAGCTAAAGTGACCTGGCTCTGAACAATTGTAGCAAACACCTTCTCCTTACTACTCCCCTTGCTTGTGCTATCTGACTGTTCTCCACCTACTGAACTTGTCACCTCCACTCTCTGCTTCCCTTCCATCTTACTTTGTTGTTGAGGTTGATTGCTTCCAATTTGTTTTCCCCGCTGACTCTGTGTACTCTCTCTATACCCTGAAGGTCTCTGCGGTCTGTTACCCTGGAATGGTGCTCTTGATCTCGCCGGCGGCGGCTGGTGGAACTGGCTGTGCTGAGGTCTTTGCTGGAATTGACCCGGAGGCTGTACTGGCGGCGGTCCCATCGGCAGATAGTACCCGAACGGCCCCATCGGCCCCATCAGCGGTGGCGGCATGCCCTGGAAGAACCCCTGTTGGTCATACCTAGGGAAGTGATTCCAGCCTTGTCCTCCCCAATCTCTCCACTCCTCTTCCGGCGAACTTGGCCTCTACCCTCTCCCTCTTCCTCTTCCTGACATCGACTCCTTGACTGCTTGCACGAAGGTTTTCCTCTTCCCCTCTGCCCAGCAATCTTCCGCGAAATTCAGCTTCTGTGGTTCCTTGTCCCACTGATCACTTTCTCCCACCGGATGACAATCCGTTGCTCCGAATTTCTTCGAGATCCATAAGTCTCTCCGAATCCAGACTAGGAAATCCCCATCTCGGGCTCTCCTATGAACCCTAACCCTAGAGGCGGCGGGTCACGAGGTGAGGGAATGAGGCACGAACCAAAGCTGTCCGTAGATTTCCTCAACTACCCCCTCCTCCCCGTCCACCACTGACCTTGGGGTCCCCCGGCATGAACGCATCTCCATTGATTCCTTGCCAATCAACGGACAATGTCGTGCCACCTGGTGCCCCGACCTTCCGCCTCGTGTCCCGCTTTTGAACTGCTTCTCCCCCCGCGCTCGATCGCCCCCCGCACCTTCCTCTCGATGCATGGCGGCGGCGTCCCGTGGCACCGGACCGGGCTCGCCGACGGCAGTCGCCTCCCCGGCGACCCCCCTCGGGCTCTCATCTCACTGGACCGGAGTACCTCTTTTGATAATAGAACTTGCATATAGTGAACATTCTGGACACTATATCCGCAACAGAGATGCTAAAGAGGTCTAGAGCTATACATTATTGTGTACCGTGGTATTGTAAAAAGCTAAGGTAATAATGTACGTGCCTTAGAAGTCATAATGTATTCTCAACTCTTGTAAATAAAGCTCCTGACTAGACGAGCAAAACATACTGGCCGTCGTACCGTTGGTGAGGGACGTTTCGCATGGGGCTGGTGTGTTGGTGACCCAGGTACTTCAACATGTAATACATCGCAAATTGTAGCCGTTCAACATGGTTCGTTCTCATTTGATTTGGAACAACAAGAAGCCAAGGACGTCGAGGAAGCCGTTGCTTTTGCACTGCCGAGTACAATCTTTGCTGGTCAGAGCAGTGGAAAAAATATGGAGGTCGTATCTGTTGCATGACTGAGGGCAGTTTTCTAATACAGAGAGAAGTGATTTGACGAAAATACAATACAATATATTGTTACATTGAAAGGGACATGTTTATGTCAATCAAAAATTATATGAACTTACACAAAACTGCAGGTCCATGTAATGAAATTTTTTGTCGAAGCAGTCATCAAACAAGATATTGCTGCATGCAAGCCCCCGAATAGCCATGTTGAAGCAATCAGTATCCATCGGCTTATTTGGATCCAATATATGGCTCCGAGCAGCGACTTCGCCTACCCTTTCTGTCGTCTAATGCTTGTTAACATTCTACTTGTCGCAAGAAATGAGTCATGGTGTATCTTCGTTGAATCGTTTTCATGAAACCATAAAAAAACCCTAATTGGTAACTTACCTCATCTCTTCTTTCTCAATGTAGCCAGTAAGGTTACGATCACACAAATACATTTTCTCAACCTTCATGGCTGAAAAGCATCCCTCAACTGTTGCTGCAGAAACAGATACTACAAGTACATGCTTGAAAAGGCAATAAACGAAAACATGTGTACGATGCTTCCTTATCTTTACCATTTTCTGAGAATGTCATCATCTCGAACATCCGTCACACTAACATGGGTTCACCAATCACCATCACCCTACAACTTTTTTAATGTGACAACAGTTAAAAGGAAAAAGGGGATCACATACTACAAACTAACATGGTTATTTTCTCCATGCAAAAATCATAACTACTTTAAAAGGAAGTGCCAACTACCAATATTGGCCTATTACCGTCAAGAAAGCATAATAGCTCATCTTCTCTCGTATCCATGATGTATATAAAACACCAAAAATCAGTGGGACAGAAGCTTTCATGGACTCATTAAGTTTTGAGATATAATTGCATGAGTGCCGCTACTTTGTACCTCAATTATGAATTTACCTTCGTTTTTTTTCAACTTTGCACCATTACCCCTGTTTTGACCAAGTTTGTCTGTTTCCCACGCCCCTCAAATTTTCTACATATAAAAATCATCTGTTTGCTATGCACAGATGAAAGCTTGTGAGGCTCCAACACTAGTTATCAGCTTTAGCCGATCTGGCCTCAGTATCTCGATGGGAGACGGGAACTATAGAAGCTACAAGTTGATCTCAATTATGCGCCTACCTAGAAAAAGATCGTTCTCCGATTAAATTTTTGTTCCCACAAATTGCAAGACTCCGCAGCGTCTCCATCATCGGCTCGTCGTTGCCGCGGACCCCATCGAGTACTTGCATGCTCCGTTGTTGGCCGCCCACTACACAGCCATGTCGTTAGGCATAGGCAACGCCGGGCCGTCACCGCCTTGGCTTCCACGGGACCTCCTGCGCGAGGTGCTGGCGCGCTGCGACCACGAGACCCTCGTGCGCTGCGCCGCCAGCAGCAGGCTCCTCTGCCGCATCATGCTGGACGACGACCGGGCCTTCCGCCCTTCCTCCGCCGCGCCGGCGCCGGCGGCTTCGCGCCGTCGCTCCTCCTCTGTTAGAGTTAATCCTGCGCCGTGTGCACTTAAGTTTATCCAGTTCGGATCGGTGCAGCCGGATCGGTGGTGTACCTGACCCTCACCCGCACCAATTACACTGATTGGGCACTGGTGAGGCGTGTCAATCTACAGGCCCAGGACTTGTGGGAGGCTGTTCGTGGGCGCGGTGATTACCTGGAGGATAGGCTGGTTCTCGCCGCCATTCTCCGGGCCGTGCCGCCCGAGGTGCTAGCATCGCTGGCAGTCAAGGTACGGCGAAGGAGGCGTGGGCGGCGGTGAAGATCAGGCGCATGGGCGTTGCGCGCGTGCATGATGCCAACGCACAGCAGCTGCGGAAGGAGATCAACGACATCGAGTTCAAGCCGGGGGAGACGGTCGATGACTTCTCCATGCGCCTGTCCGGGCTCGCCAACAACCTGCACGTCCTCGGCGACGACATCTCTGACCAAGAGCTTGTGAAGCGGTTGTTGCAGGTCGTGCCGGAGCGGTACCAGCAGGTGTCCATCTCGATTGAAACTTTGCTCGACATCAGCAAGTTGTCGATCGAGGAGGTCACCGGACGCCTTCGCGCCGTCGAGCAGCGCTACATCAAGCGCCGCTCCAGCAGCGGGACTGGTGGAGATACTAAAGGACGCCGTGACGACCAAGGTCGCCTCCTCACAGAAGAGGAGTGGAAGGCTCGCCTGAAGAAATCAGGCGACGGCGGATCAAGTAGCAGCGGAGGCCAGCGCCATCGTCACGGCAGAAACAGCGGCAAGGGCCCCGCGAGACTTGGGACTCGAACCCGGGGTCGGGCCGTGACGGGCCCGGCGACAACAAGTGCAACAACTGCGGCAGGCTGGGCCACTGGGCCAAAGACTGCCACAGTAAAAGGCGGGTGGATCAGGCCCATCTGGCCCAGGAGGAGGACACCCTGCTTACCATCTGGACGTACCTGGCCCAGGACGTGCCGGCGTCTTCCTCGCCATCCAACTCTCGCCGCCGCCATCACTGGTGCCGCTCACTGAGGAGAAGGTCTTCGTCCAGCTCGGCCGCGAGAAGGAGAACCACGACATCAGCGAATGGGTCCTCGACACCGAAGCCACGAACCACATGACGGGTTGCCGGCGGGCCTTCTCTGACCTGGACATGACGATCTGCGGCTCCGTCAAGTTTGGCGACGGCTCTGTTGCGCAGATCGAGAGGCGCGGCACTATCCTCTTCGCCTGCAAGAACGGGGAGCACCACTCATTCCCGGGGGTCTACTACATCCCGCGCCTCACCGCCAACATCATCAGCGTCGGCCAACTTGACGAAGTCGGCTTCCAGGTGCTCATCGAGCCGGGGTGGACGCGAATACGTGACCCGGAGGGGCGGATGCTCTGCAAGATCAAGCGCTCCGCCACCGCCTGTACGTGCTGGACGCCAAGCTCGCACAACTGGTGTGCATGGTGGCGCGCAGAGCAGAGGAGGCATGGCAGTGGCATGCACGTCTCAGCCACATCAACTTCACTGCACTACGCGCAATGGTGCGCAATCAGCTCGTGCGAGGTATTCCAGACATTGAGCATGTTGATCAATTGTGCACTGCATGTCTTGCCGGCATGCATCGGCACTCTCCATTTCCGGTGGAGTTCGTACCGCGCCGAGCATGGACTGGAGCTAGTCCGTGGGGACCTGTGTGGCCCCATCACGCCGGCGACACCGACCGGGAACGCCTACTTCCTGCTGCTCGTCGACGACCACAGCCGCTTCATGTGGCTACGCCTCCTCCCCGCCAAGGATCGCGCCGCCGACGCCATCAAGCGAGTGCAAGCTCTGGCCGAGGCTGAGTGCGGCCAGAAACTCCGTGCTTTTCGCACCGATCGGGGGGGGGGGGGGGGGGGGTGAGTTCACGTCGACCGGCTTCGCCGAGTACTGAGCGGAGCAAGGAGTCGCTCGCCACCACACCGCGCCGTACACACCTCAGCAGAATGGCGTGGTGGAGCGGCGCAATCAATCAGTGGTCGCCATGGCGTGGTGCATGCTGAAGGCGAAGGGGCTGCCGGCGAAGTTTTGGGGTGAAGCAGACGATGGCGGTCTACACATTCTGAACCGATCGTCGACGAAAAGCCTAGAGAACAAGACCCCGTTCGAGGCGTGGTGGCGATCAAGCTGACGCCAACGATGGCGACGGCAATGAGTTCATGGTGGAGTACATGGTGCCGCTGCAGAACGATGACGAACCTCCTACTGCTTCTTCGCGCTCGCCCACGCCAGCGGCAAATTCAGCGCCACCCTCTCCGCCACCACCGGCGGACCACGGCTCTGCTCCTGAGGAGCGGAACACGCCGGCGATGAGTACATCGGTGACGCACACGCCGGGGGTGGAGTTCGTCTCTCCGCCAAGCGCGCACACGGAGGACCTTGATGCGGCCCACGATGATGATGCGCCACTGCGGTTCTGCACACTCGACAACGTGCTCGGACCTGCAACGCCACCAGGCTTCGTGGCGCGCCAAGTCGATGTTGCAGTCCTTCTCGCGGAGATCAGGGAGGAGCCAGGCACGTTCGCGGAGGTGGAGCAGCACGAGTGTTGGCGCAAGGCCATGCTCGAGGAGATCGACTCCATCGTGGAGAACAAGACGTGGGAGCTGGTCGACCTCCCCGCCGGACGCCGCACCATCACCCTGAAATGGGTTTACAAGGTAAAGCGTGATGAGCGCGGCCACATTGCCAAGTACAACGCGCGGCTCGTCGCGCGCGGTTTCGTGCAGAAGCAGGGGATCGACTACGAGGAGGCCTTTGCGCCCGTGGCTCGGATGGAGTCCGTGCGCCTGGTGCTCACCATCGCTGGTCGGGAGGGCTGGCCTGTCCACCATATGGATGTCAAGTCCGCCTTCCTGAACGGCGACCTGCTGGAGGAAGTCTTCGTCACGCAGCTGCCCGGATTCGTCATCGACAGCAACGCCGGAAAGGTGTACAAGCTGCACTAGGCACTGTATGGTCTGCGTCAGGCACCCAGGGCATGGAACGCGAAGCTGGACACGAGCCTGCACAACTTAGGTTTTGCTCGCAGCCTGTTCGAGCATGGCCTGTACATGCGTGGTGCCTGGAGCGCTAGGCTAGTGGTGGGAGTGTACATCGATGACCTCATCATCTCCGGGCGCTCCCCCGACAAGGTTGCTGCGTTCAAGGAGGAGATGAAGAGCTTCGGCGTCCTATCCTACTACCTCGGCATCGAGGTCAAGCACCATGATGCGGCATCACTCTGCATCAGGCCGCCTACGCCAAGAAGCTGCTGCAGAAAGCATCCATGGCAGACTGCAACCCCTGCCATGCGCCGATGGAGGCCCGTCTCAAGCTGTCCAAGAGGAGCACCAGCGAGCCCGTCGACGCCACGTTCTACCGCAGCATCATCGGCAGCCTGTGGTACCTGGTACACACGCGCCCGGACCTGGCATTCTCGATGGCGTACATGAGCCGGTACATGGAGGCCCGAAGCAGGATCATCTGGCTGCTGTCAAGCACATCCTGCGCTACATACCCCAGGGGGAATGGAGGTGAGCCTATCCTCACTGGTTATAGTGAAAGTGATTTGGCTGGAGATGTTGATGATCGGAAGAGCACCACCGGCACCATCTTCTTCCTCGCAGAATCGCCAATCTCTTGGCAATCTCAGAAGCAGCGTGTGGTGACGCAGTCGTCTTGTGAGGCTGAGTACGTCGCCGCCGCATCAGCATCATGTCAAGGGGTGTGGCTTGCGCGGTTGCTGGGCGACATCACCGGTGTTCAGTGTCAGCGGCCGCGCCTGCTAGTGGACAATAAGTCTGCCATCGCACTATGCAAGAACCCTGCCTTCCACGACAAGAGCAAACACATCGAGGTGAAGTATCACTACACTCGTGAGTGCGTGAAGGAAGGCAGGATCCATCTGGAGTTCGTGAGGTCTGAGGAGCAGCTCGCGGACATGTTGACGAAGCCACTTGGGCGCACAATGTTTCAAGAACAGCGCGAGAAGGTGGGCGTCATCAAGATCAAGTGAACACGTGAGCATTAAGGGGGTGATTGTTAGAGTTAATCCTGCGCCGTGTCCACTTAGAAGTTTATCCAGTTTATTTGCTTTTCCTAAGTCCAGTTTAGATGGACAAATTAGTTTGCTTTGAGTCAAAACGCTTGATGTGCGCACGTTCGCATGGAGCTCTTCAGGAGTCCAGCGCGCCATGGCCACATACCGGATCATGGCGCGTAAGTAGCGGCCTCAATGGCCTGGTAGTTAGCCTTTATATTTCGCAAGCTAATACAGAAAACGCTGCCTCATTTGCAGCACCAAAACCTCTGTGTTTCCTCGTGTTCGCGTTGTGTTTGATTCTGACATCATCCTCGGCGCTTTCCACGCCTCGCCACGCTCCGGGACGCGCTTTGTGGAAGCCCCGGGGATCGAGGTCATCGCGCGCGATCCCATACGCTCCTTCCTCTCGTCGGACACACTCAAATCCTTCGACCAGCCTGTGGCGTGCTGCGGCGGCCTCGTCGTCCTCCGGCGAGGCAGGAACACGGCCGCCGAACGACGCACCGTCGAGCTGTGCGTCTGCAACCCAATGACCGGCCAACGATGTTTGCTCCCGCCGCCAGTGTACGGTAATTCGCTTGCCATAGTCACCGGAGACGACGCCGCCGCTGGGAGCAGCAGCCCCTTCCAGCTGCTCGCCGTGGGCCAGACGATCGACTGCTGGGTGGGAGGAGGAGCAGATTACATTGTCAACAGCCAGGTCTTCTCAGCAGCAGAGCCTTTTCCGGCGCTCATGCCGGCGGGCGCATGGGGCGCCGTACGCAGCGTGCCACGGCCAGCAGGCGGCGCCACATTCAATCAGGCAGAACCGCCTGTCGTCGTCAACTGCGCCGCGCACTGGCTGAAGTCGAACACCTTACGATCCTTCACCTACGGCGTCATCGCGCTCCACGTCGTCGACGGCAGTGCCGAGCTGATCAAGGGCCCGGAACGCTGTTTCTCTGGCGTCCACCGCGGCCCGGAAGCTGAGCATGGTCGTCGCCCGAGTAGCTAGTGATATTCGTGTGGGTACTGCTCGAGGAGGAGCTTGGGACATGGGAACAGCGAGCTTCCATTGTGGGGGAAGGCATCCTCGCGCCGCCTCGGTGGCTCCACTTGTGATTGAGAATGAGGCGCTTTTGAGTTTTTGCCAAGGCGAAGGGGTTCATGAAGGGGAGCCTTGGGAGAGTACGACTGGAATGGTTTGCGGAAAGGAGCGGAATTGTGCTTGTCGGTTCATCACGCTGCGGTTTCTTCTGGCTGGATCTTGGGTCCAAGGAGGTTTTCGGGTGGTCCATGGGTATACGGTTTAAACCTAATACCATGTCCTTTTCCATATGAGATAGACTCATCATCATGGGTTTCAACTTTATGTAAAACCTTCTAATTCACCCAGGTATGTCAGTTTAATTTGCACCATCCACATGCCAGTAATATAGCCATGAACCCACATTAGATCAGCCGCTGGGACCTTCCGTGGCAAAGAGATATATCAAAAAGGGGTAGTGCATGATTTTACCACAACTATATGTACAAAAACTAGCAAATTGCCCGTGCGTTGCTACGGATCAAAAAAAAATGCAAAGGAGAAATATATAATGAATTAACAAAAAGATTTGAACGACAGACTACAATGCTTGTTGTTTTTTTTCATGAAAAAGGACAAGCAAATCCCAATCACTGCATATAAAACCTGTTCGACTATGAGGCAAGACTGAGCATTTAGACTCGGTACAATACAAATAAAAAAAGATGATAAAACTTCAAGGCTGTGTTATTCATGAAAAAGGACAAGCAAATCCCAATCACTACAGCAAAGAAGCTGTTTCTAATATCGAACAGTATAAAGATGAAGGGGTAAGAAATATTTCCAACTACTGCAATATTTGCCTACTGGTAACTGCCAGAAATCTGTGATTTGAATGATAGAAACTGTCGAATGAATCCTAATTATTTCATACTGGTTTTTAGGGAGTATAGTATAAGTACTTAATACTTTCAAATTTCTTAAAGGTTGTTTGCACGTAGTGGTTCTGCTCTGTGCTCATTACCTATCTCAATATCCACATCCATCTGCAAGGAATCAAAGCGTCATCGACGAAAAAACGAATTAAGAGTTTTTTTTCCCCTGCTGTTCAGAGGAGCGGGAAAACAGTTTTCACATTATTACCAAGGCACATACCATGAGTCCATGACAGTCAATGACAAAAACACGAATATCAGGCTTTTGTGTGTGTGTGTGTGTGTGTGTGTGTGTTTTGGGCAATATCAGGATTGTTATGTAGGATCATCTGATTGCGAACTAAATTGGACATTTGGATCCTAAATACACTGGAATTTCTTTATACCTTCTATTGGCTATTGCTATCAACACTTGCTGACATATGTAGTTTCATTTTCTGACAACTATGATGGACCTTTTAGACCTGATTATATATTTTATCTCTGTTTGCCTGAAGTGCAATACACCAAAACAAGTGCCTCATCTTTCTGCAGTTGTGGATACGTTATATTGTGGAGAAATTATTGTATCGAAAAAGTATTGGGTAAGAGGAAAACAACACCAAACCTCTAGACGGCAGTTCGTCCAGATGACGGTCCGAGGCATAGAAGGTCTTCACATCCCCGTTGATGCCGCACGCGCAAACGACGGGCCCAGCGATTGACCGATGAACGTCTGCTGAGTTGCACGATGGACGGGCTCCTCGATATCGCTGATTATGGCGCCTCGATGGCTACAATGGCCTAATGCCACCGATTCACTGGAATGCTTGAGAGTTCTAAGGCACGACCACGGAAGAGCACCACGGTGGCAGCAGCTAGGCCCGAAAACGGATCGAATACGGACGGATATCAGTGATCCCGTATCCTATCCTATATTTTATTATCGGATTCGGAGTCGGACACGGATGGCATCGGATACAAATACGGGAGCGGATAGTCTCGGTCTCGAATGCGGATCGTCCCGGATCGAATATGTGACAAGACACTTTCGGGCAATGTCGGACACGAATATTTTTTCGGATGTCAAGTAAATGCAACAATGACCTTCAAAAAAAAAAGTAAAAGCAACAACCATACATACTCACACCATGCCAACTCTAACATAGCTTTAGTTCATGGCATTCTAGCAATTGACAGATATATAGCTTAAGTTCACGACAATAGCTCATAGATCATCACTACTCACTAGGAAAGAGTGTCATGTCATTTTCTATCTTAATGAAAAAAAAGGGGATAAAAAATTCAGAGATTGCAGCATCATTACAGAACTAAGGGAATAATTTAGTAGACCAATCGAATGTGCACCGAATGGAACTATATATGTGGTATCTCTAATAGTTGCTCTAATATTCTTGACTGAAGACGATATTACTTTCAAGCCATCTTGGGTGACCAGATTTAATATGTGATATAAACATCTCACATGAAAGAAAACACCTCACAGATCAATGGTTGAATAACTGCATTGTTACCTTCACCATCACCCTTACGAACTTGGAGTTCTTGCTGCCCTTGCTTTATGGAGTTGTGCTCTCAAATGCTTCTAGAAAGCCTTCGTGCAAGTGAAGTGAACATCTGTTGCATTTTGCCCAAATTTGTTTCTCTGTCACCCCATTATCCCATTTCTTCATCACAATAGATTTGGTGAAGTGATCCAAACCGTGGAGGTAAGACTTTTTCTGCTTCTTTGCAGCAGGTTCCACTTCTCCACTACAGGCTCTGTCATCTTCAGCTCCCTGATTAACAATATTAACAGGTTCTCTGCCGTCACTGACTGAGATTATCTCACTCACGCATGGATTTAGTGCTGATTCTCCTGTGCCAACAGCCGTAGCAGCAGCTGCTGCAGGGGATGCTCCTGTACTTGCACATATGCTCGCACTTGCGCTTGTATCCGCATCGTACATCATAAAAAAATCCAGAATAAAACAATGTGTGAGACTGTGAAAGACCAATGCACAAGAACTGGCACTTGCCTGCTTGGGCTGGATTGAGTCACGGGCAAGGCCGCTGGCCGGATGTCGAGAGCGATGTGCAGCAAATCGAGGCTTCAGTGCTTGACTAATCTTGGGTTGAACAGCTATCTGCCGGCGAGGATTCGAGGAAGTCGAGGCTTCAGTGCTTGACCAATGGCTGTTGGCAGGCGGCGGCGATGGCATCGAGGGCGGGAGAGAATGAGAAGGGAAAATTTGGATCGGAGAAGATCCATAGCCATGTATGGCCGCAGTATGCGGGATTAGCAACAGAAAACAGGAACAGTTTAGATCGGGGGTGAGCTGGAATGGATCGAATGGAAGCCGGATAGTCTTTTCTTTTCTGGAACGAATGAAAGCCGGATAGTCTATCGGGTACCTATCGGATAGATCCGATAAATCTGTCGGATATCCGGTATCCGACGGATACCGCCCTCCCTACATCCGGCTCCGATATCCAATCCATATATCCGACTCCGAATCCGTTATCTGAAAAAACTGCCGGATATCCGACTTTTATGATCCGACTATGATCCAAACTGCCTCAGGCAGTCGGGCGGGTGGATAATATCCGACCCGTTTCCAGGCCTAGCAGCAACATCGAGCACAAGCTCGCCGACGCGCTCCCTGCCCGGCCCGTGCCCTCGCGCTCTCGCACCTGCCTCGCGCTTGACTGCTGCTGCGGGGTACCGGCGGTCTTCTTCTTGGAGAAGCCCGGGACGCGGACCTCTCGGCGTCGGGGTAGGCGGGCGCCTCAGCCAGGCGGACGACCTTCCTCGCCGGGTACCCGCGCACAGCCGCATTGTCGTGGACACGGCAGAGCGCGACATGTCGCTGGGAGCGGCAGGCAGGCACGGCTTCTTGTCACGGCGCGTCGCGCGGCATCACGCGCGTAGGTTGCGGCACGCGGTGGATTCGCACGGCGGCGTCCAGGTAGACGGAGGAGGCTCGGGCGGCTCCGGGACAGGGAGGCTGGTGCGTGGCAGGTAGAGGCAGCCGGGGCCGGGGGCGCGGAAGGAGGCAGCTGGGCAGTCTACGGCGAAGCTCCGCCCCCCATGGCCGGTCCACGGCGATGCTCCGCTCCCCCACCAAAAATAGGCACCGCCGGCCGTCCGGGAAACCTCAATGGCGCAGCCGACAGCGGGGGCCTCCAAATCCGGTCGTGGGGAAGTCATATTCGCTTCCGGAGAGGGAGAAGAGGGACGGCAGCGGCCGGGACGCGAGGAAAAAGAATCCAAAAAAAAAAACATTAATGCTGGTGGTCCGAGTGGGAATCGCACCCGCGAGGACTCGGATGCAAAAGAAGAAACATACCGCTAAGACACACATTAACTTATTATTGCATTCTATTCGACTTATATAAGAAAGCTAACTCGGACATTTGAATTGACATGAATTCGTGTCGAATTCAAACGGGATGTCTGAAAACTGAAAAAACCGACTGAAAATTATGGCTGACGACTCTTTTGAGACTTATTTTGTAGTAGAGATATAGAATTTCAGGTCGAGGATGCTGCTGATATTATAATGGAACCGCTTTTAACATAGACATTCAACATAAGTAATAGTTGTATAAGGAGGATACATGGAGGATAAATACCGAAGTAACAAAAAGGTTTAGCAAAACCATGAAATTGAGGCCGACCAATGTCTAATCCACCCTCTAGGTCCTGACAGACTAAAAAGAGAATAGGCAATTTAGTTTTTTATTTTCTAATAAAAAGAGAAGTGATTTGAGGAAATACAATACAATATATTATTACATTGCATTTTAGTCATGGAGTATCAAAACGATAAAAAAACCTCATTAGTAACTTACCTCATCTCTTCTTTCTCAAGTAGCCAATAAGGTTACGATCACGCAAATACATTTTCACAAGTACATGCCTGAAAAGGCGATAAACGAAATCATATGTATGATGCTTCCTCATCTCCACCATTTTCTGAGAAAGTCCAGCGATAGTATGCATGTTGGAGAATGTCCTTATCTCTCATGTCCGTCACACTAACATGGGTTCACCAATCACCCTACACCTTTTTCAATGTGACAACAGTTAAAATGAAAAAAGAGATCACATACTTTACCAACTAACATGGGTATTTTCTCCATGCAAAATCACAACTACTTTGAAAGAAAATAACAATGGCCTATTACCGTCTAGAAAGCATAATAGCTCATCTTCTCGCGCATCCATGATGTATATAAAATTTCCTGCTGTTGGCCAAGGTTCCTCAAATCCATAGAACCAAATCAGTGGGATAAAAGCTTTTGTGGACTCATCAAAATGTCCACATACAAAAATCATCCGTTTCCTATGCACGGATGAAATCTTGTCAGGGCTCCAATGCTAGTTATCAGCGTTAGCCGATCTGCATACTCGGTATCGCAATTGGAGACGGAGATTGTTGAAGCTACAAGTCCAACACAATTATGAGCCTACCCAGCAAAGATGGTTAATATATTTTGTTCCCACAAATTGCAAGACTCCGCAGCGTCTCCAACTCTCCATCATCGGCTCGTCGACCCCATCGATCGAGTACTTTCTCCATCATTGGCCGCCCACCACCACATAGCCATGTCAACCATAGGCAACGCCGGGCCGTCTCCGTCGGCGCCGTCGCCCTCGCCTTGGCTTCCACAGGACCTCCTGCGCGAGGTGCTGGCGCGCTGCGACCACGAGACCCTCGTGCGTTGCGCCGCCAGCATCAGGCTCCTCTGCCGCATCATGCTGGACGACGACCGGGCCTTGCTCCGCCGCGCCGGCGCCCTTCGCGCCGTCGCTCCTCCTCGGCGCCTTCAGTGGCGAAGCTAGAGGTTCGAGCACCCCAGTGCACACTTCAACATACACATGACAATAATTTTTCAATATATTGTACGATCAAATATTTATGCTTACCAAAATACAGAATGCCATAAATCTAGTTCAAATAGCAAAATGATAATCTAAAAGATAAGTTAACAAAATGACTTCACGTTTTTTAAACTTAAATTGAATAGAAAAAAACAAATAATATAGATGAATTCTCTTCCAATATTTTCATATCGCCATGGCCTTGGAGCGATGAACCACAGCGGTGGCAGTGGCAAGGCAATACAAGTAATAGCTTCAGAAGCCGATATACCAAAGGATAACACTTGTGTTCCTTGTCTACCAATTTTTGGGAAAGCTCAGCAACAATTTACAAGTTCAAGAATCTATAATCTCCTCGCACATTATCAATGCAAAGGGAAAGAATATGGTAAAATCCCATAAATTTTTTGAATCAAAATCATTTTGCTCCAAATATATTGGATTAAGAGCAAAATTGAGAAAGAAATTAGATGCATAAGGACTGATCGGACTTGTAGTTGTAGACTTGCAGCCAACGGAGAGAGGAGAAAACTGGGCTAATCATCAGTTTGTCAGGCCACCGCAGGGGTGCACTGGTGCACGATGTCGACCCATGGTGTTGCACCTGAGGTAAAAAATTGATGCTAGCAACTGAATTGTGAGCGGCTCCCTGGTGCCCGTGCACCAGGGAAGCCTCACGTAGCTTCGCCAGTGGGCGCCTTCCACGCCTCGCCACGCCTTCGAGCCTTTTCCGGCGCTCATGCCGGGGGGCGCATGGGGCGCCGTACGCAGCGTGCCACGGCCAGCAGGCGGCGCCACATTCAATCAGGCAGAACCGCCTGTCATTGTCAACCGCGCCGCGCACTGGCTGAAGTGGAACACCTTACGATTCTTCACCTACGACGTCATCGCGCTCCACGTCGTCACGGCAGCGCTGAGCTTATCAAGGGCCCGGAACGCTGTTTCCCAGGCATCCACCGGAACGCTGTTTCGCTGGCGTCCACGGCAGACCGGAGGCTGAGCATGGTCGTCGCCGAGGAGCTAGTGATATCCGTGTGGGTACTGTTCGAGGAGGAGCTTGGGAGGACATGGGAACAGAGAGCCTCCAATCAAAAAAAAAAAAAAAAAAAAAAGGAAGGCATCCTCGCGCCGCCTCGGTGGCTCCACTTGAATTGCTTCGGCGCGTCAAGCGGCACCGTGGCCATTACCATGAACTTCATGCCGGGGTGGATCTTGCTCAACCTGGAGACAAAAGAGGTGCTGCACATGTCCACCAAGGAGGCGCTGCCGTGGCCGTGCTGCCTCTACGAACTGGACCTGCCGTCACTCGCTGCTGCTTATATGTCAAGGGCTCTCCTAATGTTTCTGCTGGTAATATGTAAAGAAGTGCAGTGACCCAGGTACCTCAACTGGTAATAATACATTGTAACATTTCGGCTTGGTTCGTTCTCATTTGATTTGGAACAAAACAAGACAAAGTCGAGGAAGCCGTTGCTTTTGCACCGCAGTGTAAAACTTTTGTTGGTGTAGAGCTGCGCAACAATGGATGCAGGAAAACAAACTAAAAGGATTGTTCAGATTGGCTCTATTTCTAACTTTTCTTATTCTCAAAGTTCATTAAGCAAATAGTAACTAACATTGGGATATGGCATGTGTCCCATTCAATGTAGTAAACCTACATGAGGAGGATCCAAATATATTGAAAATGATAACGAAGCGATATCTCAGAATGTTTTAGTAAAGTTCGGAACCCAAGACGACACATCCATCTCGTATGGGCAGTTTACATCTGACCCATACCAATGAGGTCCTGAAGACCGTGCGACAATCTTCTTGGACCTTACATACAGCATGAAGAAACCTTCGCCCGGCACGTCGAACAGCACGAAGCCACTCCTGTCAGAGAACCACTCCAGCCGAACCGTCCGCATCCTCTCCCGTGCTAACCTGTCGTCCCATCCGAACCAAGTGACCAGCTCGTGCTTGATCTCCATCTGTGGCTGCCTCGTCCATCGCGAAGAATCATGCTTCGACTGCGCCCAAACCGATATCTTATCGCTGTCGGCGGCGAACACGCACAGCCTACGACCCCCTGGCATCATCGTTGCTAGGAGCAGCTGCTTCCGAGCTGCTGCGGCATGGCCGTACTCGTGATGAAAGCACACAGGCAGTTCCGTTGTGGTCACCTGCGCCGAGTCCACATGGAGCTTGACGATGTAGTACAGCTTGTCCGACCGGCACAGCCAGTGCAGGGCGCCTTTGGTGACTAAGGGCTGTAGGCGGAACCAGCCTCCGTGCACGTAAGGGATCTGGACCTTGACGCTTCTATCCCATCTTCCGTGCTCCGAAGAGAAGGTTTGGAACTGTAGGATGCGGCGGTTGCCGTTCCAGGACACAGACTTCACCTTGACCACCCGGAAGCGACGGAGACCAAAGGCGGCGGCGGCGCCACCGCCATTGTCTTCGTCTCCGACGAGAAAAACGCACTGGCCTTCGTACCGTTGATGAGGGACTATTTGGGTGCGGCCAGTGGCGGGGCAGAAGGCGCGCAGCTTGTGCTCCTTACCGTCCCTGCCGGTGGTGAGAATCAGGACGAGGCCGTCGACCGCGGCCAGGATCTTGGACCGGCCGGGCCTGCATCCTGCCGCGCCGAGTCGTAGCTTGGTGGCGCGCTTCGTGGCGTTGTCGACAAGGAAGAGTTTCCCGGCCGGGTTCCAGACCAGGTGGCCGCGCAGGAGGGAGGAGACGAAACAGCCGTTGGCGTGGCGGAGGCGCAGGCGGAGGCTGCCGTGGAAGCCCGGGTCGGCGATGCGGCGGCGCGCGTCCTTGCACGTGGCGGCGCAGCGCACCAGCGTTGCCGGGTCGCTGCGCGCCGCGATCTCCAGCACGAGGTCCAGCGGCAATGGCTGTGGTGTCAAGCGGTTGCGTCTCCTCTGTCGCTTCAGCTGGGAGACGTGTGCGGCGGCGGCCAGCGGCATGGCCTTTTTGCTGATTTGCACGACTTGTTGTGGCGGCGCTGTTGACCTCATGCGTTACAACTCGTGGTGTAAAACCAGCACGTTTTGTTAGGGCTCGGATCTCATTCCTCTCGTACATGCAACGGACTGCATATTCATCCTGATATGTACTGCATTTTATAGAAGAGGACCTATTCTTCTCATATCAAGCAAACCTTTTTTTTTTGACAAAAGACTTTGAAGGCATCTTATACTTGACTTATATTAAGGAAAACGACGCGATACAGAGAAGACAAAGGAAAAAAAAAGAAAATTACAATCAAATTGATGAAGTCTTCTCCTCCACCTCAACCATCGTAACCATGAAGATATGAACAAACCTCAATCGTACATAGGCTTTTGAAGACCGCAGTACTCGTCCGTTTTGAAGAACGGATCTTTGCAAACGAATAAAAAACATCGGAGGGACTGTGCCCAGAGTCTGATCCAGATTTGCTTCCATGCCGCCAACCGTCGACGCAACCATGTTTCTCACAAGCCCTTCATCAGTGCCGGATGAAACACTGCTGAGACGAAGAGAGGGCTGGAGTACCATTATTCCAATAGGATCGCTATCACCTTCGTCTGGACGACGACACCATGGACACCAAACCATATCCCATCGCATCTTTATGGAAGGAACCACAAGAACGAGATGAATAGGGAACTAATACCAGTTAATTTATCATCTCCACCTCTATTGCCGAAGAGAGAAGACAAAAATTATTCTCAAACTACTAGATCTACTTGAGGTGATGGATCCACACTCCGTCTTCTCACCGGTAGCTGACCGGAGAGGAAGAGGGAGCGGGACAGGAGAGCGGCGGCTAGGGCTTTTCTCAGGCGTTTGCGGCTCTGCTGGTCGCTAGGTTATCAAGCAAACTTTTTAGGGGTACAGTCTTCTCTAATCAGACAATTAATAACAAAAGGCAGCAGCCCAGACGGAGTCACGGAGGCCCCACCTACGCACACACGCGCCGCAAGCTGTATTTCCACCGTCGCAAACATGTGAAATTTCCGGTTTTACTAGTTTCCAGTCGAAATTTCATCAAATTGTAAAATTCATGTGAAATTCTCGAATCCCAAAACGGGTTAGCCGCCGGAGCAGGACTGGACCTGTTTTTTGCAAAAACGGTCCAGTTTCGTGAACCCTTGAAAAATGCGCGAGTGGGATTTGCGACATCGCTCACTGTCGCCATTTTTCGTTTGTATGATTGTCCCCGTGCTTACGACGACGCGTCGAACATCATGTTACGCATTTGTTGCTCCGAGTAGTTTGCTAAGATCGTTGCCATGCAGAGTCGAATTCTATGCCAACCATTGGCTCCATCTTCATGGGTGCTTTGTTGTGTCGTCATGATTTTCCATCTCAAGTGGTAATTTTTTTAAAGATGGTTGCTTCAATTTTTTTTTCAGATCTCATCAAGTGCTAAAATTTCACTTGCAAAAAAAAGTACTAAAATTGGTACGTACCAGTTGATGTTTTTTCATTCCTCAACAGGAATAGTAGATTGACAATTGGCTAACCATGAAAATTGCAAGTTACAGATCAAGACAACATACCTGGTGAATGGTGGTCTAATTTCCCATCTTCAATCAGCAATCAGCAATGGAGTATAAACTTTCAAGAGAAGAGAGAAGAGAAAGATGCCTCATCGTGCCTCATCCTTGTGACCAGGTCCACCGAAGATATTGAACAACAACCACGAATCTTATTTACTGTCCAGACCTGATACGTACGCTGCTGGTGCATATAATACAAGTATACAACCCCCAGTAAAAGAATATTAGGTTCCTTGCCCTAGCACCCACGTCAGGGCCGCCGCCAAAACTTGAGGACTTCCCTCAAATCCATGGCGAATCCAGCCATGACGGACGCCGCAATCCACAGATCGAGAAAACGGAAAAGAGCACGCCAACTTCCGCTGGACCTCCTGCTTGAGATCGTGGGGCGCACGGACCCGCCCACCGTCGTCCGCTGCGCCGCCACCTGCAAGGAACTCCGCCGCCGCATCGCCGATCCGGCCTTCCATGGCTGCCTTCGTCTCCGGCGTAGTAAATGCTTCGTCCCCTCCCTTCTACGCGGCTACCTGGTTGACGACTGGAATGAGGACCAGCACCTGGTGGACAGCACGTCGGCGCACGCCACCAAGCTGCTCGTCAGCGATGGCACAGAGTGCAAGCCCATGGCAGCGCGCGATGGCCTCCTCCTTCTCCGTATGAATGGTGGTCTATGCGTGTGCAGCCCAGCCACCGGCCACAGGCAAGCCCTGCCTCCTGATCAGCCAATGTTCAATGGCATATATGTTCTGCTCGTCCGAGACGGCGCGGGCGGTGGCGCAGTGGGCCGGCCATTCAAAGTGCTCAAGGTG
The DNA here is from genome assembly GCA_012490785.1 of Eragrostis nindensis. Lineage (NCBI taxonomy): Eukaryota > Viridiplantae > Streptophyta > Magnoliopsida > Poales > Poaceae > Eragrostis > Eragrostis nindensis. The sequence goes on from JAAXCT010000947.1 coordinate 183,807, forward strand.
AACTCGTCATTCGCCACCGCAGCTCGGCACTGCAGTCTGCAGATTCAGACCTTCTCGTCGGAGCAAGGGGCCTGGGGGACCCTCACCGATGTTCCAACTCCTCTGCCGTACGGACCCACTGGATTGCAACGGCAAAGCAAGCACCTTGTCATCGGCGACACCGTGCACTGGTTGTGCTACTCGGACAAGAAGTACCACGTCTTGAAGCTCCACGCCAGGGAAGAAGAAACGAGCGTGACCGTGACCAAGCTACCGCCGAGTTTCCATCGCGCTTGCAAGTTCCCCACCGCCCGACCGGCGCAGATCCTCCTTGCGACGGAGACAGCGGAAGGAGGCCTCGTCGTGCTACTAGAAAACAACCGCAGGATATCGAGCTGAGCGGAGTCGAAGCTCACCACCAAGTGGAAGGAGAAGCCACAGGTGGTGATCGAGAATGAGTCTCTCTTGCCCTTCGCGAAGGAGAGCGGGTTGATGCAGGAGGGCCTGGGGAGAGTACATCTGGAATGGTTTGGAGAGAGGTGCGGCATTGTGCTTATCAAGACAAATATAAGGGTTACTAGGCGGGAAGGTTTGGTGAGATCGAGATTGAGGCCCTGTTACTTTTGGCTGGCTCTTAGAAGCAAGGAAATTATTGGGTGGTTTACTGGTTCTTGGAAGGGCTCCAAATCTGGGATGTCATGCAATGTTGGGTGTCCCTATGAAACAGATTTGTCATCTTGGGTTCCAGCTTTATGTAAAACCTTCTAATAGTTCTCATTCAGGGGAAATATTCTGTGCAATAGGCAACCTATCGCAGTTCTCGATCTGTTTCTTCTCCGACTCCTCTCGCAACCTCGCTCCTCGCTCATGTTCCCTGCAATTCTTTTCTGAAGATGCAGCCCTTCCTCCCTTGACCGTCAAGATGAAGCCCATCTGGTCCCATGCGTTGCGGTTGCGGCACTGATTCTTTTAATTAATATATAGTTTTGAAGCTTCAAATCAATCGAGTGGGCGGGACTTGCAGCGCGATGAGGTCTAATTGTCCAGGAGTGATGGACGATTCACATGCTTGTTGTTCCTGGATTCAGTTAGTCTTCTAATTGATTTGGTTCCACAAAAAAGAATTTAGACTACAACTATTTCTGTGATTTTTAGCTATGTGATCACCTTTCGTCGTAGAATACATCGTACTGCAAATTCAGCTGATGCTTGTCAATGAAAAATCGATTTTTCGCACAGGAGGATTCCATGCCCAAAGCCCACAACAGATTGCAATGTCAGTTAGCAAACATGTGGCGGAACGGCGGCGAGGACTCGAGCATGTGCCGGAACGGCAACAATGGACATGTATACAGCAATGGTATTAGGAACGTCTTAAACTCTTAATTTTCTAATTCACAGACCTCTCTCTTTTTCGCCTCAGACAATGCTTCTTTCGTGAGACTATAGTACTAGAACTGTTTTTCTTTTGTAATAGAACCTGAGAATTATGAACCTTGTTTGGAGAAGAAACAAGAACACCTTGTAAAAGGTACCAGCAAATTTACCACTGAGATCCATTAGGATTGGGATCACGATGAAGTTTCGGCAAACAATATCTTGGAAAAAGTATATCGGCCAATCACTAACGCATATAAGTAAATTATCAGTGCTTCGACGCATAATGCAACATGTACACAAGATAACAATAGCTAACCAGAAAATTTTACAAAATGTTGGAATCCAAGTTGATAAATCCTCGTAGGGAACATACACTTTGTCATGTGCGGTCCATTTATCAGTGAAACAATCGATGATCTCATTGGTCTGTAAATCCAGCTAGTGGAAACCGCCATTGTTGGGCAAGCAGCGAATGAGCACAACTCCGCTAATTTAGTTGACTTCTTGAAATAGGATCCACTGCAGGCACTTCTATCAGCTCATTTAGTGGTTTGTTGATCCCTGCTTTATTGCTGCACGACAATGGTGCAAATTTGAAAAAAAAAAATGAACTATGTATTAGAATGTTTTAGATAAAGATGGAACCCAGGATGACAATCCAATCTCGTAGGACCGGGCTGGGTAGCCAGCCCTGCAAGACTCGGACCACCCAAAAATCTCCCTTGACCCAAGATCTAGCCAGAAGAAACCGCAACGTGGTGTACTGATAATCACAACTCCACTCATCTGGGCAAACCATCCCAGCCGTACTCTCCCCAAGCTCTCCGTTGCCAATCCATTCACCTTGGCAAATCTCAGGAGGGACTTATTCTTGATCACCACCTGTGGCTGCTCCTCCGTAAGGTTTGTCGACGGCACCCAGCTCGATATCATGTTGTTGCTCGCAACTAGCACGACGGGGCTTCCTTCCACTGTCTCCGTCGCAAGAAGGATTTGTGCTGTCCGAACACGGACAAATTGGGACGCGCGCTGGAAACTCGGTGGCAGCTCCAGGATGGTCACCCGTGCCGTTTGCTCCCCTGTGTGGAGCTGGAGGACACAGTAGGAGTGGTTTCTATAGCACAGCCAATGCACGGTATCGCCGACGACAAGGTACTTGCCTTGTCGTCGCAATCCGCTGCTCCCGTGCGTGAGAGGAGTGAAAACATCTGTGACGGGACTCCAGGTGCCTTTCTTTGACGAGAACGTTTGGATCCGGAGACAGCTCTGCCCCCGCCGTGGGACGAAGGACGGGTTTATCCTGAGCACTTGGAAAGGTCGGCCTACCGCCGTGCTGGTGCTGCCCGCGCCGTCTCCGACGATCAGAACGTATGTGAAATCGCTGCGGTACGGCGGCCCGGGTGGCAGGGCTTGGCGGCGGCCAGTGGCAAGGCTGCACACGCATAGGCCATCAGACACTCGGAGAAGAACGAGGCCGCGGCGCACCGTCACGGGCTCGCACTTTGGGTCGCTGAGCAGCAGATTGGTGGCGTGTCGCGTGGCGTTGTCCACCAGAAGGGCGCGGATGAATCGTCCGTTGTGCTGGAGACGGAGGCAGCCGTGGAAGGCCGGGTCGGCGATGTGGCGGCGGAGCTCCTTGCATGTTGCGGCGCAGCGGATAACGGTGGCCGGGTCAGTCCGCCCCGTGATCTCGAGAAGGAGGTCGACCGGGAGCTGGAATCCTCTGGGCCGTCTTCCCGCTCTATGGATTGCGGCGTCCGTCATGGCTTATCAGAACTGCGTGCAGGATACGGGAATCTAATACTTGTCGTGGGGTGCACAAGCAGCGTATCAGAAAATTTTCCTTCCAAAACAACATGGCATAAGAAATTACGAATACCATGCATGGGCAACATGTTCGATCCCGACACGGCTGCTATATATGTACGTGCACCGGGAAGATTCGGAAAACGGGGATAGGTTTTGGAAAATACAGCCGTGGGTAAAAGTCCCACCATGGGTGCTCAATGTCTCCGGTGCGACATGAAGACAAGACACGGCCAAGCAGGCCTTAACAAAGCTACTTGGGTTTCCTCATTGAACACAAAAATCTGCATGGACCTAGATTGGATGCACAATCTGGGAACCAGCAACACGTACGTCAGCACCTCACACAACCATATAATGTTCTTTCCAGTACAGACGCACATGCGCAATAGCGTGCAATCCGGCCATGCAAATAAGAGCACACAATTGACCAAATAGAGTAGAAAGGCAAAAAAAGTAAGAGATGTTTTTGTTAAAAAAACACAGTACAGACGCTCATAGGAAATGGATCCTCTACCGTCAGTGCATGCTTGCAATGCTCAATGACAGGGGGGCCGCCCGACTTTGACCCATGTGTCAGTGGCAACTGCAAGTTTTGCAGTTACTGCATCGGATCTCAGTCCACGCTCATGTACACGCATGTACACTCACGCTAACCTTCTCAAGATTAGCCTCTCTCTCTTTTTCCCGCACACAACGCTTCTGCAGGGAGGCGAGAAGTTTTTTCTTTCTTTTCCAAACCAGAGAATTATATATGAACACTGTTTGAAGAAGAAACGAGAATACCTTGTAAAAAGTACAGCAAACCACTGTGATCCATTAGAATAGGGATGACGATGAAATTTTGGCAAACAAGGTCTTGGAAAAAAGTATATCAGCCAATCACTGATGCATAATAAAGTAGTAAATTATCAGCCCTTACGTACACAAGATAACAATAACTAATCAGAAGGTCTTACAAAATGTTGGACTCCAAGTTGACAAATCCTCGTAGGGAACGTACACTTTGCCATGTGCGGTCCATTTATCAGTGAAACAATGGATGATCGCCTTAGTCTGTAGATCCAGCCAGCAAAAACCGCCGTTGTTGGGCAAGCGAACGAGCACAACTCCGCTCCTCTCTCCAAACCACTCCAACCGGACCGGTCCCCGCATCATACCACCACCCACCTTCTTGTTGAGCTGCAGGATAATAGCGTCGTTCTTGATCACCAGCTGTGGGCGCTTCTTCCACATGCCAGTGGACGCTGCCCTCGACCAGGCCGATATCTTGGTGCCATCTGCGACGAGCACGATCGGGCTCCCGCCTACCGATGACGTCGCCAAGAGGAGCTGGCCCGGCTCCGAGCAGGGAATGTTGTCAGGGAGCTTTGTCAAGGTCACCTGTGCGATGGCAACATGGAGCGTCAGTATGTAGTAGTACGAGTTCTTCGTCGAGCACAGCCAATGCACGGCGTCTTTGAAGACCAAGGGCCTGCGAAGCAGTCTCAGCGATGTGCTCCATGGTATAAAAGGAATCGGGATCCTCGTGCGGCGGCCCCATGCGCCGAGCTCCGACGAGAATGTCTGAATCCGTAGACAAAGGTGGAGATTTTACAGCACTAGCTTCGCATTGAGCACCTTGAAAGACCGGCCGATGACGCCGTGTTCACCGTCGTAGCCGACAAGCAAGACGGACTTGCCGCGGAGGCGGGTGGGTCCGGGAGGGAGCGTCTGACAGCGGCCGGTGGCGGTGCTGTACACGCGCAGCTCAGCTGCCGGCAGCGGCGCCTTCTTCTTGCCGGCGACGCGGACGCGGACGAGGAGGAGCCCGTCGCGCGCAGCCACAGGTCGCTCGCTCGCGCAACGGCAAGGCGCCGAGGCCGAGCGGCGGGGAGGGCGTGCGCCAGCACGAGGCGTGGAACAGCCAGTACTGATTCTTTCGCTCCCTGACCAGGAGGCCACCCACGAGGGAGCGCACGAAGCGGTCGTCGGCGTGGCGGAGGCGGCAACGGATCGACGACGCGGCGCCGTCGTCGGCGATGTGGCGGCGCAGGTCCCTGCATGTCGCGGCGCAGCGCGCGAGCGTGGTCGGGTCGGAGCGCGACGCGATCTCCAGCAGGATGTCAAGCGGGAGCGGCGGACGCGGTGAGGAGGTCGGCGACGGCGCAGGACGTTGCCCTCCTCCCCTTTTCCGTTTCAATGGCCTCATGGCGGCGGCGGCGCCCGGCATGAGGTGACCCAAAGCCTGGGAAACGAAAGGGATTGGAGGGCTTTGATCGCTAAAGTCACGTGGCCGGCTACTCTACATAATCTCTTGCTTGCAACTCGAGTCCAGCTGCATTCGTCGTGCAAAGTCTGAATCGAGAAAAGAAAACCTATACTATCTCTTTGCGTGCAAAAGTGTCCATGTCGGGCACAATTCTTTTTTTTTTTTTTGCGTTTGGTAAATACTCCAGAAAAACCCCGATAGAATGGAAGAGATCCTTCTCAGGTGAAAACGATGGGAGTGGGAATACGAGGAGAGATAGAGACTGGCAAAGGAAACCACGCAATTAATGGGAAGTAGGAATAATGAGGAGAGAGATTCATTGGAAAGTGAAAACAATATATTTTGGCAAACATTTTAAATGTCAGAACTATCTATATTTCGGAACGGATGGAGTAGTTATTTTCATAACAAGATCCCCATCAGAAAAAGTTAATGTAACACTGCTAACTAACGTAGGCGTGTCATTGTGCATGATGATATTTTGGGCGAAAATTGAGCGTGTCAAAGTTGAGAGTAGTAGCATTGATAGGCAGTGAACACCTGTAGTTTTAGAGATATTGACGACCACCGCTGCCCCTGCCCGCGCTTTGTCGCTAGAGATCTCACTGGCAAGCGAGAGTTAGAATTCCGGTTGTGCCTGCCCGGGAAGGCATTCCCTCGCCATTGATCAAGTAGATGTGTGGCTTCTCCTTCCTTCATGCAGCACGTGGCGCCCATTTGCACACATCTCAAGGCGAAATCAACTGCTACCGAAGCATGCCTTCCCGGGCAGCAGGTACCTTCGATATTCGATTTCCCCTGGCAAAAGGATCCTCCTGCCACCCGGGAAGTAACAGGCACCATTGTTGTCCACCATCTGCCATTTTATTATGAATTGCTGCCGCACTCCTAATTTGCTATATATATAGCGTGACAGCGTCAATGAACAATGACCTGGACAAGGTATTGTAAAACGGTATATATGGACAAGAAACTCGTGCGTCGACATGCAGTCCGTAGCTAATACGAGGAAGGGGATATCCGAACCCTAGCAAAACGTCCGTGTAACGAAAGAAGCACGCACGCAACAACAGGTCAACCGCGCCGCCGCAACAAATCCTGCGAATCAACAAACAGACCCATGTCGCCGACCGCCGCCGCTCAGAGTCACAGGTCCCGGAAGCGACAGAGGAGACGCGATCGCATGACACTGCCATTGCCGCTCGACCTCGTCCTAGAGATCGCGGCGCACAGCGACCCGGCGACGCTCGTGCGCTGCGCCGCAACGTGCAAGGACGCGCGCCGCCGCATCGTCGACCCGGCGTTCCACGGCGGCCTCCGCCTCCGCCACGCCGACGGTTGTTTCGTCCCCTCCCTTCTGCGCGGACACCTGCTCTGGAACTCGGCCGGGAAACTCTACCTTGTCGACAACGCCACCAAGCACGCCACCAAGCTACGACTCGGCCCGGTGGGACGGCCCGGCCCAAGGTTCTGGCGGCGCGCGACGGCCTCCTCCTCCTCCCACACCACCGGCGTGGAGGACGACAAGCTGCACGTCTTCTGCCCCGCCACCGGCCGCCGCACCCAAATCGTCCCTCACCCGCCGTACGACGGCCAGTGTCGAGGTTTTAGGGCCTCGATAGTTATTTTATGGGTGTACGAGAATCAAGAACACGATGGTAACACAGGAGACGAGGGTTTATACAGGTTCAGGCCGCCGAAGGCGTAATACCCTACGTCCTGTGCTGGTGTGATGTATTGCGAGAGAGTTTTCTGTAGGTCTCCTGCCCGCCTTATATAGTCGGGGGTGCAGGGTTACATGGATCTAAACCTAGTCGGTTACATGGTAAACAGCCTTGTAGTACAAGTTGATTGATGTTTATCTCCTATCCGAGTGGGCCGACTGACTTTAGGTCCGTCGGGCCACCCGGTCCTTCTTGGGCCAAACCGATTCCCCATTACTGGATCACTCGGCCTTGTTGTATCTTGAGTATACCCGGGTCTCATATCATCGACAGTAGCCCCCGAGTTCTTTTTGATTGATCTTGAAGACTTCCGACTGGTTCCGACTCCATGTACAATAATCCTCAGCATAGCTGGTCAATAAAAAAGAACTCCAAAGAGTAATAGTTTCCGAAGTAAACCGATGAAGAAACTGAATCCTGGAAATACCAAGATCAGCAAGGCCTCGAATTAGGCATGAAGACGAAGGAACACCCAATGCCGACTGACGTCGGGAACAAAGGCTGGGCTCAGAAAGCGTGTCCCTACCTGTCAGTAGCATTCAACTCGAAGTTGACCGAAGACTTTCTGTTTAAAAAGTATGCTTACCAGCAGGATTTTTGAAAACACACCTGTAAGGTGCAGCCCCCGAGCTTCTGAGTAATCCAAAGGATTAGGCAGAAGATCCGAACGGAGCCTGGCATATAGACAAAAGCTAGTACCGTAAAGGGGAACTCCATGGGAGTTATGGGAACTCCCCACGACTGGTGCACTACAGCTGTTAAAAACCAGAAGTGAGTTGCGAGTCTCGAACCAAGCTTTCACTCGGCCGGAATCTAAGCCCATCCAGCAACTTGTGCCCAGGATGATGACAGCTCGTAGGTTTTGGCGACCGCCTCGCTCTTCACTGCAGTTCATAAAACCGACTCAAAGAGCGAGTTCAATTCTGGGAAGAACCTCCCGTAGGCCTTCAACTTCCGAGTGAAGATTTTGTGCATCTGTAGCCCGAAGAACATAACCACTGACCGGCCGAGTGGAGAAGCATAGGGTGCACGTCTAGTGCATCCTATGGATGTAGCCCCCGAGTCTATGAAGAAGTCGCAGAGTTGTTCATAGACTCTAATAGAAGCTGAAGAGTATATCCACATGAAGACATCCGCCAAAGTTGAATCCGAAACGTGCTCGCCTGACGGAAGGAAGCGCGACGTGGGCTCACGCAAGTGAGCCCACGTGGGCTAGCCCCCGAGTCTATGAAGAAGTCGAAGAATTGTACATAGACTCCAAGAGTAGCTGAAGAAAGTAGTCCAGAATGTCCGACTGCCGACTGCCGACTGTCCGAGTGAAGAATCATAGAAGTACGACGTGGGCTCACGCAAGTGAGCCCACGTGGGCTAGCCCCCGAGTCTATGAAGAAGTCGTAGAGTTGTTCATAGACTCCGAAGAAGCTAAGAAGTTGTACCAAATCCAGAATATGCCGAGTGAACTGAGTGCCATCCGTATGCGGCCAAAATTTACTGTGCTGACCACGGGTGTGTTGTCCCAGCTGACTCACGAGAACACAGTAAAACCAATAATGCTCGAGGGACCACTGGAATCGTCGCCTTCGTGCGCTCCACCACAACATCCTTATCAAAAACAGTCACAACTCTGCTATAAATAAGCTGCTACCGCAGCCCCCAAGTATCCACTGAAGTTAGCTGAAGATGAAGAACACCAAGAACACCAAAAACACCAAGAAGAAAGGTGCCTCCAGTTCCAATAATCAGCCCCCGGCTGAACCGCAACCACCAAATCTAGCCATGCCAAATCTTGAAAACTTAGCCATCGTCGAAGCTCCAATCATACCTCCTCTCAATGTCGTGCTGCCACCTCCAGGTCCATACGACCCATCTCTGCCTGAATACATTGAAGTCTCATCTGGAGATGAAGCCACTGAAAATCCACGCCGTCGCTATCTGCCCAATGGTCTACCGCCATGGCAGCCCATCGGCCGGCCAGTTGCAAGTCGCACTCGAAGCCGAACTCGTCAGGATCCACCAAGGAGAGAATGAAGAATGAAGATCTTGAAGAAACCCGCCAAATGCATGTATCAACTGTGTGTAATGTGTGCCACCGTCTGTAAGCGTGCACCGTCTTGTCATGTACCACGATGTAAACAAATAAACTTCGAATTGTATGTGATTTTGTCGCCGTCGTGGAGTAGCCAGAAACAATAGCCGAGTGATCGCGGCCTCAAATAACAGCCAGCCGACTGAACTTGGTAGTTGCTGAAGAAAAAATGCCGAAATGATCAACGCTATAACGGGCGGAAAATCTGGACCGTGAAAATTAGGTCAACAGATCTGGACCGTTCGCAAAAATTTCCCGCTCCTTTAAGTTGCCGTATCGCATCGCCTTCTTCATCTTCCTCGACACACTTGCAACAGTGCGCCGGCCTTATCCCTTTGCATTCCACCAAGATCCAAATCCACGAACTCCAAATCGCCAATCCGGCGAACTCGAAGCCGCCAGTCCGCGATTGGAGCCGCCGTCAAAGAGATTGCGCCGTCATCATCAAGATCGAGCCGCCATCATCAAGGTCACGCCGCCGGTGAAGAAGTCGAAGCCGCCCTTGGAGATCCGCCGCCGAAGAGATGGCCGGGAAGAAGAGAGCTGCCGCGCGGAAGCAGAAGGTAGACTCGCCGCCGCCCGCTGATGAGGACAACCGTTGGCCGGAGTCCAACATGACCGAAGAGAAGTGCCAAGCGCTGACCGACGCGGGATTGTTGCCCCACCGGGAGGTGATTGGATGGCGCCCGGCGGCCGGTGAGCAGTTTCCTACTCCGTACCCTGATGAAGTCGTCATTTTCGATGCTTTCGTTCGCCGCGGGTTAGGGTTACCCACACATGCTTTCTTCCGGAGTATTCTGAATTTCTATGGTGTGGAGTTGCACAACTTGAACCCTAACTCGATTCTGCACATCGCCGTCTTCATCACCCTCTGTGAGGTCTTTTTGGGGATTCGGCCACATTTCAATCTGTTCCGGCACCTGTTCATATTGAAGATGAAGACAAACGAGAATCCTGCTATTGTTGGAGGGTGTGGGTTCCAACTGAGGAACAAGAAGATCTACTTTGATATGCCTTTCCCGTCCACACTCAAGGGATGGCACTTTGGTTGGTTTTATGTAAAGAACCACTCGCCGAGTCTGCCAGCCTTCAAAAGTGTAGCACCTGTGCAGCGAGAGACGTGGAGGAAACCTCTAACTGCTGATGAGCAAGCTGAAGTGACAGACCTGCTGACGATGATCGACGATCTGAAGGATAGTGAAGAGCATGATCCACTCACGGGGCCAAGCATTGCTGTTATGTTCTGTGGCAGAAAGTTCCAGCCTCTGAAGGACAGAGCGGAGCCAGCTTGGAGGTGGCGCGGTAAAGAAGATCCGAGCAATGAAAATATTCCTGGAGACACAGCCACCATCATTAAAAACCGAGTGAGGGACTTCTTCGCTGCTGGGACTGAAGTAGAGGCACCACCCCTAATTGGCTACCACATCAAGAATCTTCCTCCACCTGTAAGTATTCTCATCTGAAGTCAATACCAATATTGCTCATGCTGCCTATGTTGTAATGCATCCGTGTGTGTACGCGCAGGCTTTGGAGATTGAATTTCGCTCGGATGGACCGAGCGAGCCCATGCATATCAAGCCGGCTTCCAAGAAGAAAAGGGCAAAAGACATCATGGACATCGACGCGAGCGAAGAGGAGGAGAACTCCGCGGAGGCTGCCATTGATGCGGCGATACCGAGTGACGATGAAGAGGAGAGCCCGCAGACTCCTCAGCAAGATGCTGGAGAAGACCGAGTGGAGGAGTCACCGCCTGTGCCCCCTCCATCGAAGAAGTTGAAGAGGGACGTGCGCCGACCGACCACTCGGGCAGCTGCCTCGAACCCGAGTGACGGTGTAGTCGTATATCGATCACGCCGGGCCACTGTGACTGTGAGCCCGACTGCTTCACCAGCACCGCGAAGTAGAAGGACACCGCCGAAGACGCAAGATGGCGAAGCCCCCGAGGGGACCTCTGGCGAGCGAGATGTCCAAAGGACGACCCCTGCTCCCAGGGAAGTATCGTATGAAGACCGGTTCGACATTACTCTCTCCACACTGTAAGAAAATCTCACAAGTGTGATGCCGAGTGATAATTGTGGAGGAATATCCGTCTGAAGACTTGTGTAACTGCAGGGCTCCCTGTACTGAAGTGCCGAGTGATGAACTAGAGCAGAACGCTCCTCCAAATCCGCCAAGAGGTGAAACTCCGATCCACGAGACTGCGGAGCAGATACTCGGGAGCGGAGGAGTGCTCGTCGAGGACTTGGGTCCTGACGGGGCAGGCACAGCTGGTCAATCCGGAGAGACGCATGAAGAAGAAAATCCACGGAGAAGTGCCGAGTTGCCCGTCCAGACGAGTGCTGAAGTAAGTAACCGAGGCGTGCGCGGGGACGAAGCCGAAGAAGAACACCACGAAGCTGGCGCCGATCGCGGGAAGAAGAATGCTGCCGAAGAGGAGATCTGTGGTGGAGGCGAAGGAAATACACAGGGTGACATACCACCGAAGACTGCAACAGCCCCTCCTTCAGTTGCTGAAACCGCCGAGGCAAGTATACCGGCGACAACTACAGCTGTAGTAGGTGAGACTGCAACTCCTGCAGTGCCGAGGGAGGAGACAGGGCCCCGAGTGGAGGTGGAACAGACTGATGAAGGTTCTGAGCTCTGCCGACTGCTGAAACAAGTTGATGACCATCTGCTGAGTGGAGCGCAAGCAGAGTTCAACAATGTGACAGGCTTCCACCATCATCACACTGCCCTCCATTCCGTGTTCAGTGTAAGTGGAGTGCGGCCTGTTTGCTTTGTGTTGGAGATGCTGTTCTGTTGACTTGGAGACTGACGCTATTACCGCATAGGTGACGGAGGAGAACTTGAAGACGAAGAACCAGATGATCCGTGACATGAAGACGCAGCTGGAGAAGCAGGCAGCCATGGAGAAGCAATTGAAGACTCTGCTAGCCGAAGCCAAAGCAAAGGACGAGCTCATCCAGCAGCTGCAACAGGAAAAGAACTTGGCGACGACGACCGGTGAGTATATTGTAAAGCTTTACCAAGCCTCGACTATGCCAGTCGGTTGTTTCGTAATCTGACAAATTTGTAGGTCCCTCAACTTCAGAAAACTTGGAGCGTGTCAAGTCCAGGGCTGACGCATTGAACGAGCAAGTCGGCAAGCTGAACCAAGCTTATAAAGCTAAGGAGGCCGAGCTTGTCGAGATGCAGGGTCAGCTCACTCAGGCTCAAACTCAAGTAGAGGCCCAGAAGAAGAAAGAGAAGACCTACTTTGAGGAGCTGAGCAAAGCCATTGACGCCGAGAAGATAGCAGTGCAGACGTTGAGAAGCAAACGAGCTGAATGGCAGGCCTCCATAGATGAAGTCGACACCTTGAAGAAGAAGTACGCTGAAGCGAAACGTCGATGGAAGGAGAGCAGAGACCTTGCCACTGCCTTGGAGAAACAACTGTCTGTGAAAGAAGAAGAAATCTCGCAGATGACTGTGCAGCGGACGTTGCTCATCCAAGACCACCAGAGTGAGTATTTGAGATTCTGACATCTTTTGTACTTGATGATAGCTGACTTGCGTATTGGCTTCGCAGAGGAGTTGAGCACACTCAAGAACGAGTTGATGGAGCTTGAACTGAGCGGGCTGGAGGTCGCGCAATACGTCTACCCGACCGCCGAGCGTAGAGGGGAGCACACGTTGGCCAAGTTGCTGGAGAAGGCGCCGGCGGAGATGAAGAAGCACTGCGAGTTCGTCGCTCGCATGTGTGCCGGCGTGGTGCTTGCCAAAGTGAAGACCCATTATCCACGCATCGATGAGGAGCGCTTGAAGACGGGCTTCGCTGGGGACCGGGCGAACGCTCGGCAGGCCATCGAGGAGACGAAGGCGACGGCGATCGCCATGATCTCTGAAGTAAGGGTGGACCCATGAACTCGGTGTGTATGCCGAGTCTGCAAAAACCTTTGTAAAAAGAGCAGGATGTACATATATAATCGTTGGTACAGGTTGCTTTTATGTAGTTGGTAATTATTTAATCATGCCTCGTATGTGTAATTCAATGTTGCCCTTCTCAAAGCGTTAAGTACAAATGAACTCCACAGACAGCGAACTCGGTTGTGACTCGGCCGGACTCGTTAACCTAGGGTGTTAGCAACAGATGGCGTTAACCCGTCAGTGTTAGAGTATAAGCAGGAGCCTGAAGTGAGTTGGTGTAACAGGGAAAAATTCACCGACTTGCTAGCTTAAAGAGAGACTCAAAACATAACATACGAGACAAAGGCAAATTAACACGGAGATGGCGAAATAGTGGCGATCATTATAAAGCGAATGGTATATACAAAATAACTCAAGCAAAAAAGCGACGTAGCTGATTGATGTTCCAAGAACTCTGCAACGGAGTACCGTCTTCGGTAGTTAACCGATAGGCACCCGGCCGAGTGACTTCAGCTACGATGTACGGCCCCTCCCATATGGGGGACAGCTTATGGCGACCTTCAGTGGTTAAAATCTTCTTGAGGACGAGGTCACCAACTCGGAACGAACGTTCATGAACGTGTTTCTGGTGATAACGCCTCATTGCTTGCTGATACTTGGCCGACTTGAAAAAAGCGCGATCTCGTTCCTCCTCCAGCATGTCAATGGCCAATGACTGCTGGTCTTCGGCTCTAGCTTCATCAAAGAACTCGATCCTGGGAGCGCCATGGTCCAACTCAGTCGGCAACACGGCCTCTGCACCGTAGACCATGAAGAAAGGTGTTTGGCCGGTTGCCGAGCTTGGAGTGGTGCGTAGGGCCCATAACACTGATGGTAGCTCGTCGATCCATCTGGACGCATACTTCTTCAGTCGGTCAAATGCGCGTGGCCTGATGCCTTGAAGAATCATGCCGTTGGCCCGCTCGACCTGCCCGTTGGACTCGGGATGGGAGCGTGATGCGTAGCATGCCTTGATTCCGACGTCGTCGCAGAACTCTTGAAACTCGGCGGCTTTGAAATTGGTCCCATTATCCGTGATGATGCGGTTAGGGACACCAAACCTGAAGATGACGCTGCGCACGAACTCGATCGCCTTGCTTGCCGTCTGATCCTTGATCGGTGTAGCTTCAATCCACTTGGTAAACTTGTCAACCATCACCAGCAGATGAGTGTAGCCTCCCTTGGCCTTCTGGAAAGGACCGACCATGTCGAGCCCCCAGACTGCAAATGGCCATGATAGGGGTATTGTCTGCAGTTCCTGAGCTGGCACATGAGCTTGCCGGGCGAAAAACTGGCATCCTTCGCAAGTCCTGACGATGTGCTTCGCGTCCCGACTGGCAGTGGGCCAGAAGAAACCTTGCCGATAGGCCTTAGCCACCAGGGTCCTGGCCGCTGCGTGATTGCCGCAGACTCCCGAGTGAATGTCCTGCAGTAACTCCTTGCCCTTGGAGATGGGAACACACTTCATATGTATATCCTTGGCACTCTTACGGTACAATGTGTTCTTCACGACGAAATAGAGCTTGCTCTTCTGAGGATTTGCTCGGCTTGCGCGGTGTCTGTCGGCAGTCTTCCGTGAACCAACCACTCGGTAAACGGTGCCATCCAGTCGTCCTGCTCTGATGGGGTCGCCAAATCGATGTTCATGGCTTCAAGCTGTTCCTCAGAACCGCCTGCATCAGTCGGCGGGCGAGCGGCTAACTCGGCTTTCTCCTTCGTGACCGAAGGGTGGTGAACTAATTGAAGAAAAACCCCTGGAGAAACTGGGTCTCGACTTGAGCCTTTATTGGCTAAGAAGTCGGCTTTGTGGTTGAACTCGCGACGGATGTAGACAACTTCCAGGCCGTCAAAACAGGACTCCATCTTGCGGATTTCTTGGAGATAAGCCCTCATTGTGTCATCGAGACAGTCCCACTCCTTATTGACCTGCTTGACTACCAGCATGGAATCACCTTTGGCTGTTAGCTGGCGAACGCCGATGGACTCGGCGATCTTTAACCCGTGAAGTAACGCTTCGTACTCTGCCGCGTTGTTTGATGCCTTGAAGTGTAGCTGAAGTACGTAGGAGAGCTCGTCCCCTTGAGGGGAAACAAGGAGGATGCCAGCCCCCGCGCCTGTAAGTTGCAGGGAGCCGTCGAAAAACAACGTCCAGGACTCGGACGTCTCGGGCTTAGCCGGTATTTGAGTCTCCATGTACTCGGCGACGAAGTCGGCAAGAGCCTTGCCTTTAATAGCCGTCTGCGGCTTGAAGGATAAATCATAGGTACTCAACTCAATGGCCCACTTCGAGATCTTGCCTGTAGACTGCCGATTGTAGAGCACTTCTCCAATCCCATAAGATGTAACCATGGTGATTGGGTGGGACTGGAAGTAGTGGATCAGCTTGCGTGATGCCATGAGTAGAGCGTAGATGATCTTCTGAATGTGGAAGTACTTGACCTTAGATGCCGACAAAACTTCGCTGACGAAGTAGACTGGGCGTTGTACTTTCTGGACATGGCCTTCCTCTTCTCGTTCCACCACCAGCGCCGCACTAACCACATGAGTGGTGACGCCAACATACAGCAACAAAGGCTCATTGTCTCCTGGCGGAACCAGGGTCGGTGGTGTGCTGAGGTAGAGCTTGAGATCTTCAAAAGCTTGCTTGGCCTCGTCGTTCCAGACGAACTTGTCGTGTTTCTTCAGGAGCTTGAAAAAGGGGAGGCCGCGCTCGCCGAGTCGCGAGATGAAACGGCTGAGTGCCGCCATGCACCCGGAGAGTTTCTGCACGTCCTTGATGTTCTGAGGAGTCGGCATCCTCAGAATCGTCTCCACCTTCTCGGGGTTTGCTTCAATGCCCCGGTGAGTGAGTATATATCCGAGCAGTTTGCCCGAAGGCACGCCGAATACACACTTCTCGGGATTCAGCTTCATGTCGTATTCTCGTAGAGCGTCAAAGACGTCCTTCAGGTCGGCAATGAGATCATCGCCTTCCCGAGTCTTGATAACCACATCATCGATGTAGGCCTCGACTTTACGTCGGCGGAGCTGATCCTTGAGGCAGCCTTGTATACACCGCTGGTACGTTGCTGCTGCGTTCTTCAGGCCAAAAGGCATAGTCAGATAGCAATAAGCCCCGAAGGGAGTAATAAACGAAGTCTTAATGCAATCATCCACGTTGAGTGGAATCTGGTGATAGCCGGAGTAACAATCAAGAAAACTTAATAATTTGCAACCAGCGGTGGAGTCTACAACTTGATCGATGCGAGGAAGCCCGAATGGGTCCTTGGGACAGAACCTGTTTAGGTCTGTATAGTCTACGCACATACGCCACTCTCCAGATTTCTTTTTTACAAGAACTGGGTTAGCCAACCACTCGGGGTGGAAGACCTCTTTAATAAAGCCGGCTGCTAGCAACTTGGCTAGATCAGTCCTAATGGCCTCCTTTTTATCAGGGGTGAAGCGGCGAAGGCGTTGGCGAATCGGCTTGGCGTTGGGGTCGACGTGGAGAGAGTGCTCAACCAACCTCCTTGGGACACCTGGCATGTCGGACGGTTTCCAGGCGAAGATATCACGGTTGTCCTTCAGGAAGTTGGTGAGCGCGAGTTCCTATTTGGGGTCCAGAGCTGCCCCGATGACCGCCGTCTTGGTGGAGTCCTCGTCGTTGACGCCAACCTTCTTGGTCTCCGGTCCTGCCTGTAGAGCCGACTTAGCCGACTTCTTGGAAGGGACAGAACCCGGGTCTTCAAGGGACGCGGCTGCTTCTTTGATCTGGGCAGCCCCCAGTTTAGCCTCGGCGGACGCGGCCAGCTCGAGGCACTCGGACTCCAGTGCCAGGCACTGCTTGATGTCTCCACGGATTGATATGACTCCGTTGGGTGCTGGCATCTTGAGGACCAGGTACGTGTAGTGAGGCACCGCCATGAACTTGGCCAAAGCAGGTCGGCCGATGATGGCATGATAAGCCGACTCGAAGTCAGCCACCTGAAAGGTGATAAACTCCTTGCGGTAGTTCTCGGACCCTCCGAACACAACGGGCAGGGTGATCTGGCCGAGTGGCAGAGATGATTGGCCCGGTATGATGCCATGGAACGGTGCGTAGCTTGCTTGGATTTCTGAACGTGGGATGCCCATGTCGTCCAGAGTCTTGATGAAGAGGATGTCGAGGGCGCTGCCTCCATCAACCATCACCTTGGAGAGCCGAGTGGTGCCGACGATCGGCGACAGTATCAAAGGATACCTCCCAGGCTGGGGTATGTGATCAGGGTGATCCTTGCGATCGAAGGTGATGCTGACTTCAGACCACTTGAGGTACCGTGGTGTTTCAACCACGGCGTAGACTTCTCGGAGTGTTAGCTTCTGCTTCCTCCTGGACTCGTACGCGGCAGGGCCGCCGAAGATGCTCAGTACCTTGAGTGGATCACGGTACGAGCCTTGGCCGTCTCTGTCTTCATCCCTCCTTTGGTTCTGTTGCTCCTCCGGCTTCTTGCCCTGGCTGTACTCGATGAGGGCCTTGTACTTGTAGCAGTCCCGCAACTTGTGGGGGCGCGAGACGTTCGGATGGAAGTGGCAGGGCTTATCCAGCAAATCTTCAAAATCATCAGTCCTCGAAGGACGTCGTTGCCGGTTCCTGTCCACAGCCGCCACCAGGTTGTCACCCTTGCGCTTGCGCTCACGAGGTCGGGAAGACTCGCGAGGTCGAGATGGTTCGGGATCATCTTGCTTCTTCTGGCGGCGTTCTTCTCGGCGGTGAAAGCCTTCTCTGGCGTTTTCAGACCAGTAGTCTTCACCACCGGCAAAGGTGTTAGCGATCATTAGCATGTGGCCTGCAGTCTTTGGGCGCTTGCGGCCCAACTTCTCGACGAGCTCCCTCCTGGAGCAGCCTTCCTTGAATGCCTTGATGACATCGTGATCGGAGACGTTGGGGATTTCATTCTTCTTGCGCGTGAAGCGCTGAATGTAGTCCCGCAGGTTTTCCCCCTCTCGCTGTTTCACTCGGTACAGATCGTACTCGGTCGGCAAGCGGTCAGCCGTGGGTTTGAAGTGGGCGATCATCTCTTCGCTGAGGTCGTCCCACGAACTGAAGCTGTTCGCCGGCAGGTTGGTTAGCCATCTCCTGAGCGGCGGGGCGAGGACCACCGGGAGATAGTTGGCGAGAACACTGTCATCACCTCCGGCTGCGTAGATCTGAGTGGCGTACATGCCCAGCCACTCTTCGGGGTCGGTGGTACCGTTGTACTTCTCAATGGAAGTGGCACTCGGCTTGAAACCTGACGGCCAAGAGCCGTTGAGGCGTAGGTCTCCAGCTAGGCAACGTAGCCCCCGGGCCTGGGCGCTGCGCCTCGGCTGGGGCTCCGGCTCCTCGTAGTCGTCGGAGTAGTAGGTCGGCGAGCGGTCGTCGCGACGGCGCCGCCTGTCTTGATCGTCATGGCGAGGTCGGCGATCACGATCATCACGACCGCGGTTGTCGTCACGGCCGCCACGGTGATGTCGGTCGTCGTGGTGGTGCTGATCTCGGTCACCTCTAGGGCGCCGGTGGTCTCGGTCGTCTCTGTGACGCCGGTCATTCCGCCCACGAGGGGCTTCGGGAGCCGCGACTTCAGCATCGCGACGTTCGTTGTGGCGCCTGTGGTTGCGATCCTCTTCCCGGTCTCCGGCAGTCACATGCCGGGGGTCGCCTCTGGGATAGGTCAGGCGCTCCTGCACCGGACGCCTGGCGGGTGACCGTTGTCGATCCCTGTCGCGGCGGTCTTCGGGTCGGCCAAGCCGATCCAGGGCGCTGCGGCGCGCCTCTGGGCGTCGCTCCCGAGCTTGGCGCCTCCGTTCATCTTCTGGGGTCTGGGACCGACCATCTGAATAGGTCGCGGTTTTGTCGACGCTGTGAGACGACGCGACTCGTCCTCCCGAGTCATCCCTGGCTAGGGCAGCGTTTGTCACAGCGGCGGCTTGTTGGGCCGCGCAGCAGCAGTCATTGCTTTGGCCTTCTCCACCATCGGTGTGAGGGTGGCGGGATCCGGGTTCGCAGCCATTTGCCGGACGACTTGATCTAGGAGTGTAGTGGCGCCGACTACATTGTCCTGGGGCGTTGTGAAGACTTGATGCCCGTCGTATTCTTGCATGAGGTCGTTGTGGACTTGCCGACCGCGCAACCTGATGTTACGCTGCGCAGAGTCTTCGTCAGCCGGGGGTTCTTCCTCCGCCCCAACGGCGTTGACGCCGTTACCACCGGCGCCCGCTGCGGCCGCTGCGGCCGCTGCAGCAGCTGCGTCCGTAACCGGAACGATCTGTGCCATGAAGCACTCGAACGGCGATGTACCGCTCAGGGTTGTGCTCTCCCAAGGAAGCGTGCGTAGCGCGGATTCATCAGGGTAATCTCCGAACGAGTGGATCTCGAAAGATCCGATCTGCTCGGGTGTTGGATCTGCTAAGGATCCGAAGATCTCAGGACTCAGATCTTGACAGATCGTGGCCTGGTTGTTGAGCCCGAACGGAAACCGAACGGGACCTCGAGCGAAGCTGGTGTAGCAGATCCAATCTTGACTGCCTCCATGCAAGCGCGCAACTCGGCCAGCGAGTAATCCGCGTAGGTCCTTGCAGGGAGGGCGACGTAGCTCGGTCCGAAGCCCAGGCTAGCTGGATCCGGATCTTGCCGAGTCGACGAAGTTGGCCGCCGAGTGATCTCCGGTACCGCCGAGTTGACGGGATGGAGCTCACCACGGCGGTCGGCGATGAAGTGCAGGCTCCCGAAAGAGACCGGTCGCCGGCGATGAAGCTGTTGACGGGGTTGTTGAAAGCCATCGAGCTCGACATGGTGGACTCTCGTACGCCCCTACCTGGCGCGCCACTGTCGAGGTTTTAGGGCCTCGATAGTTATTTTATGGGTGTACGAGAATCAAGAACACGATGGTAACACAGGAGACGAGGGTTTATACAGGTTCAGGCCGCCGAAGGCGTAATACCCTACGTCCTGTGCTGGTGTGATGTATTGCGAGAGAGTTTTCTGTAGGTCTCCTGCCCGCCTTATATAGTCGGGGGTGCAGGGTTACATGGATCTAAACCTAGTCGGTTACATGGTAAACAGCCTTGTAGTACAAGTTGATTGATGTTTATCTCCTATCCGAGTGGGCCGACTGACTTTAGGTCCGTCGGGCCACCCGGTCCTTCTTGGGCCAAACCGATTCCCCATTACTGGATCACTCGGCCTTGTTGTATCTTGAGTATACCCGGGTCTCATATCATCGACAGCCAGTACGTCTTGCTCATCGGCGACGGCAACGATGGCGATGGCGGTGGTGCGTTCGGATCGCCGCCGTTTCCGAGTGGTCAAGGTGAAGTCGATATCATGGAACGGCAAGCGCCACGACATCCAGTTCCAAACCTTCTCGTCAGAGCACGGTGGATGGGGCCCGAGCGTCGAGGTCCGGATCCCTCACAAGCATGGAGGCTTGTTCCGGCCACAGCCCTGGTCACCAACGGCGCCCTGCGCTGGCTTTGCCGGTCGGACACGTTGTACTACATTGTCCAACTCCATGTGGACTCGGCACAGGTCACCACAATGAAGCTGCCTGCGAGCTTTCATCACGAGTATGGCAGGTCTGGCGCCGCTAGGAAACAGCTGCTACTTGCAACGACAACATCAACAGATGGGGGGAGCCCTAGGTTGTGCGTGTTCGCCGCCGACAAGGAGAAGATATCGGTTTGGGCGCAGTCGAAACATGGCTCATCCAGTTGGACGAGGCAGCCACAGATGGAGATCGAGTACAAGGAGATTGCGTGGGTCGGAACGGAAGGCTTGTCAGCACGGGAGAGGATTCGGCTGGAGTGGTTCTCAGAAAGGAGCGGCCTCGTGCTTTTCAACCGCACCAGGCCATGCATGTTTCTTCATGATGGATGTAAGGTCCAAGAAAATTGTCAGATGTCTCCGGGACCAGGTGATTGGGATGTCTCAAATGTAGACTGCCCCTACAAGATGGATGTGTCATCTTGGATTCCTACCTTTACAAAAATCTTCTGATTTCTTGGTTCTGTTTTTTGATCTGTATCGTCATCTAGCTGGTTTGGTTTAATTACCTTAATTATTGCATCGCTCCTGGTTGCTCAAAAGCTGGTAAAACCCCCAGCATCACTCTATTGCTTATAAAAGAAGGGGCCAAAAAGCATTTATTATGCACAGCGTGGAGATCCGGCTGGGCCATGGAGCATATTTACAGCAATGCTTAGTTATTTGCTTAGTGATTTTTTTTTTTTTTGAGAATTGCCGAGAATGAGAAATAAGAATACTGATCATGATAGATGTTTCCTAGAACTAGCAATTATTGTTCTTTTAGACTGCTAAGATAATCATACAGCATTTATACTTTGATCCAAATTTTATTGAATCATGGTTTCCATTTTAGGATTTGCTTAGGATCAGTATCATATGTGGATGGCTGTGAAATAGAGGAACTGGTCGGAACTCCATATGGCATCAGCTGCTTTTAATATGCAGCAAAGCCATTATGCAATAGCTGGAGGATTGTGGCTTTTGTCTATATATCATGGCTTGATTTTCCTGCTGATTCGTCACTGACGCGGTAGCTAGATGCTATGGGGATCTGATCTCGTTTTTCGGCGTAAATATATATGCAGCATCGTGTCAGATATGGACTAGTACGTACAGGGGACAAGTCTTTTCTTTGAAACTATTTCTCTCAGTATAACTTCCCGTGGAAATTCCCAAACAGATCAAATAAAAGGTCTCCTGGGGCCAGAGGGTTACACGTACGGTACGTGGTCTGATCCTGCTGGGCTGCTAATAATACCGTAACCACGCTAATAAAAGGTCTCGGAAGCGGCCAACCAATACGGCTGATCAACCATACCACCATGGCCGTCCGCCGCAGCTCACAACAAGCCCCGGAAGCGAAAGAGGAGACGCACCCGCGAGACACCACAACTGGCCGCTGGACCTCGTGCTGGAGATCACGGCACGCAGCGACCCGGCGATCCCCTCGTGCGCTGGCGCCGCCACGTGCAAGGACGTGCGCCGCCGTATCGCGGACCGGCGCTTCCTCGGCCGCCTCCGCCTCCGCCACGCCGACGGCTGTTTCGTCCCTCCCTTCTGCGCGGGCACCTGTTCTGGAAGTCGTCCAGGGACTCTACCTCGTCGACAACGCCACGCATCACGCAACGGAGCTGCTCAGCGGCGATCCGGTTACGAAGTTGTTGTGGCAGAATGTTTTGGCAGCGCGAGACGGCCTCCTCCTCATCAGCACCATCGACGTTGACCAGCTTGGTAAAGGGAAGAAGCTACGAGTGTGCCGCCCGCCACCGGTCGCAGCCAGGTTTGTCCGTCACAACCGGTATGACGACGAGCAGTGCGTTTTGCTCGTCGGCGACGACGACGATGGGGGTGGCGCCTTGGGTCGTCGTTTCCGAGTGGTCAAGGTGACCTCGCGCCCTTCGGTGTCGTGGAACCCAGCAAAGGGCCGCCTTCTTCAGTTCCAAACATTCTTTTCGGAGCAAGGCAGATGGGGCGTCGTGTTAGAGTCCCTATACTTGTGTGCACGGAGCCTGGTTGCGACGAAAGCCCCTAATCAGCAATGGGGCCTTGCATTGGCTGTGCCGGTCAGACAAGTTGTATTACGTCATCAAGCTCCATGTGGACTCGGCAAAAGTGACCACCATGAAGCTGCCTGTGAGCTTCCATCAGGAACATAGCAGGGCCACCGCAGTTCGGAAGCAGCTACTCCTTGCAACGCAGTCAGGGAGCCATAAGTTGTGCGTGCTTGCCGCAGGCAGCGAGAAGATATCTATTTGGGCGCAGTCGGAGCGTGATTCATCCACGTGGGCGAGGCAGCCAGAGATGGATATTGAGTATGAGGCGATGGCGTGGTTAGGAAGGGCAGGCTGGCTATCAAGGGAGAAGGTTCGGCTGGAGTGGTTCTCAGATAGGAGCGGCTTCGTGCTTTTCGACGCGGCAGGCCATGGTTCCTTCATGTTGGACACAAAGTCCAAGAAATTTGTCACATGGTCTTCAGGCGGATCTGCAGGTTTGTGGGGTAGAAGTGATGAAAACTGTCCTTACGAGATGGACCTATCGTGTTGGGTTCCAAATTTTTATAATACATTCTAAATCCTTCCTTCTCCTTTTCTTTTCTGTGATTAGTTTTATTGTGAAGTACTGAGAATGGATAATAAGAATAGTGGTCATGATATATAATCTTCATTCCTAACAATCATGATAGAGATAATTTGTATGTCTATCACAATTTCATACAATCATATGGTTCATCCTGAGAGAAGGATTGCATAGGATTGCATAGGATCGGTATCAGAAGTAGGATCGAGGTCACCATCGTGCATCATCCTGGTGCTGATATCCTTTTTCTACATCATTGAGCTGTATGACAACTGTAACTCGGACAATAGTGTGATAATCATCTCATACTCTTAAATTTTAGCTTATGAGATTGGTTGACTCTGACACAAACATCTCTTTCTCTCACCATCCTCCTTCTCTTCCATACCTTAAAAAATTCCTGCATGACTTAATTTGCATGAGACATTCATCATATATAGAGCATTGGATTAAATACATTGTTTTTGTTGCCGCCATCTATGATATTGCCGCCCTACACCACCCTCGATTTGCCCTTTGCTGCTACCGATTTCACACAATCACTTAATTTCTTTTCCTCAAATACCCTACTACTCATGAATAATGGTGATACTGGAGGTGGCAGGAGAACTAATCTGGATGGTCAGATTTTAAATATCACTAGTGTAAACTAGTGGTATGAGGCACCGTAAAACTAAGGGAATATCAACTCAATCCATAGAGCTAATACAAATTTCAATGTTTTTTTGGAAATAATCAATTGAGTAAGGCTAGGCACTTACACCTATAAAGAGGATTGAAGTATGTTTTATTACAAGTACTTCAGCATTATTATACGCTAGGATTCAGCACAAAAGGCTTAAGAATGGAGAGAATGATGGTTCTCTACTGAATTATCTTACTGAAAGTTTGATAAGTTTGATTTAAGACAAACTAGATGGATACTTTATTTTGTTGGCTGAGGGAGTAACAAGTTAAGCCCTCTTCATAAATTTCTCTTAAAAGGGTGTCTCGTTCATGATGATGGGGAATTCAGGAGAGTGGAAACAAGTGATGGCAGGTCAGTCTCATAGACATGACACTGCGACCGCGACGGCAGCTTTACTGCATTCAGGTTTGCCACTTCCATGGTCTCCATGTTAAGCAAAAGCAAGCCCATCATCCCTTCTAAATGTATGACCACAGTGCAACTCCTTTGGCCGAAACATCTCAGTCTCATCCGCCGTGTGTCCCAATGATCCCATCGCTAACAATTGTTCCATGCCGTTCCAGTTCTTGGACACCTCTAATAGTACTAGCACGGATATCAAGCAATGGTCGGCGATGACCGTGCTTAGCCTCCGTCCGCTGTCGACACCAACAATGTGGGTGAACCTACGTGGAGCGCAACAACATCATCCGATAAAAAGCCAGTGTGCAACATGGCCAATGACTACCGATGGTCTGCAAGGTTGTCATACATGTAGCGGTCTGGAAGTACAACTTTTCGGGCAGGACTCCATGATCCACCAGGCCTGGCGCTACTAATGATCTCTGTGACGAGAAGAGTTGGCTTCTTAGTTCTGGATATGACCCAAACACCTTGCGCATGGCGAGAAGCTGGAAATGAGGCTGCTACCTCGGCAACCTCCCCATTGAGGATGGAGATCGCCCATACCAGCAAGCGGTTGTGGCCCGTCATAGGATCGCAGACGCACAGGTCCAGACGACAATATCTCATATGCCCCTTCTATGGATCTATCGTGTTGGGTTCCAAATTTTATAATACATTCTAAATCCTTCCTTCTCCTTTTCTTTTCGAAAAAAGTCTATTTTCCTCCCTCGAACAATTCACTTTGTCTATTTTGGTGCGTATTTTATGGCTATACTTCGTAATTATTTTAATATATGTTGTCGTCTGGTTGTCCTCGTGCAAAATTTGAGGTTCAAATTGCACTTGGAGGCCGAGATAAAAAGACAAACTTCAAAAGAGTGTGCATTGCGATGTGCATAATCAATATATTTAAAACTTATTGTACTATGGAAATAATTAAATGGGGGATGTAGCTCAATAGGTAGCTCTAATGAAAAGCTTCTCAGGGGTCCGGGATTCAATTCCTCGCATCTCCAAAATATTTGTTTTTTGTTTCCCTCAGTGTTTCAATTGAGAAACTACAATTGTGGCCAAGTAAAGCAAAAATTTAAATTCAGTTGTCACTTTTTCGAAGGTGTTTCTTGTTTCTAAACCAAACAGGTGTTCATAATTCCCAGATTTTATTGCAAAAAGAAAAAACCTTCTAGGCTCACAGAAAGAGAAGTGTTTGTCTGCGGGGAAAAGCGGGAGGTTTAGAGTTAGAAAATTAAGACGTTTCTACTCCATTGCTATATGTATCGTGGCAAGACAAGAGTGCATATTAGCGCAATGAATGATAATTAGAATGTTTTACATAAAGTTGGAACCCAAGATGACCACCCAAAAATCTGCTTGCTGCCAAGATCCAGCCAAAGTAAGAGGGCATCGTTCTCCATCTCTTCGAACATTCCACCCAGTAATCCTCAGACTAGTTTTATAAACACAACGCCGCTCCTCTCTCCAAACCATTCCAGCTGGCTCGCCTGCGTCAAACCGCCGACCCTGAGGAAGGGCAAGAGAGCCTCATTCTCGTTGACCACCTGTGGCTTATCCATACACTTGGTGGTGAGTTTCGACTCGGCCCAGCTCAATATCCTTTAGTTGCATGTTCAAAAGGAGCACGATCAGGCTTCCTTCCGCTGTATCCGTCGCAAGGAGGATTTGTGCCGGCCTGGCATTGGGGAATCTGCAAGCGCGATGGAAACTCGGTGGCAGCTTCCTCACGGTCACCTTTGCTTCTTCCTGACGTGGAGCTTCAAGATGTAGTACTTCTTGTCCGAGTAGCACAGCCAATGCACGGTATCGCCGATGACAAGATGCTTGCTTTGCCATCGCAATCTGGTGGGTCCATACGTCAGAGGAGTTAGAAATTGGTGAGGGGCCCCCAGGTTCCTTGCTCCGACGAGAACGTTTGAATCTGCACACTGTATTGCGGAGCGGAGATGAATGAGTTTTACCTGAGCACTTGGAAGGCCGGCCAACCGAGCCGCCTACGCCGTCTCGGACGAGCAGAACATATGTGCCATTGAACATTTGCCCAGTAGGTAGGGCTTGGCTTCGGCCGGTGGCTGGGTTGCACACGCAGAGGCCACCGTTCGTGTTGAGAAGAATGAGGCCGTTGCGCGCCGTTGTGGGGGCTTGCACGCTGTGCCGCCACTGAGCAGCTTGGTAGCATGTACTGTTGTGTTGTCCACCATGCGCAGGTCCTTGTTCCAATCCTCGACTAGGTAGCCACGCAGAAGGGAGAGGAGGAAGCAGCAGCTACACCGGAGACGAAGGCAGCCATGGAAGGCTGGATCAGCAATGCTGCGGCGGAGCTCCTTGCATGTTGCGGCGCAGCTCCGCCGCAGCGGATAACACTAGTACAAAATGACCCTGCAGTGACGGAAGGTATAAAATAGCAGTGACAGGCACATATCCATCTGTCACTACAGGCTTGACGGGAGTTACTGTATCAGTTAGCATTGGCGGACATGCTGACATCATCAAGAAACCCCTCTAGCAGTGACGTGCATGTTGACATCTCTTCTGGCCGCCATTGATGAAAAGATTTTTAGTGGCGGGCGTGGCCGGCGTCACCTCTCTCCTCTGTCACTGTAAATGGCACCGGGCGAACCAAAAGGGCCTCCGGCCCGGCCGGCCTCACCAAGCTTATCCGACTCCTGTCTCATCCCCTCCTCTCGCTTGCTACTCTCGCGCGTGAGCCGCTGTCCCCTCCTCTCCCTCACCAGCCTCGCACGTGTGCCGCCGTCCCCTCCTCTCCCTCACCAGCCTCGCGCGTGCGCCGCCGTCCCCTCCTCTCCCTCACCAGCCTCGCGCATGCGCCGCCACCCCCTCCTCTCCCTCACCAGCCTCGCGCGTGCACCGCCGTCCACTTCTCTCCCTCACCAGCCTCGCGAGCGTTGCCATCCAGCCGGAGCGGTGCCATCCGCGCGCCTCTTCCTCCCCTCTCTCTAGTCCTCTCTCTTCCACAACTCGGGCCAGATCTGGAGTCGATTTGTGGCGATTGGTTAGCGCTGGCGGCGGATCTGGCTGGGCTGCGCACCTCCCTCTCCCTCCGTTTTAGGCTGCGGCGGATCGAGCGAGGCGGCAGCGGGTGGTACTTCGTCGGTTGGAAGGAGGAGATCGCGGCGATGGCAGCTGGGCCGGAGCTGGCGGCGTGGCTGCGCGGTGTGCGTCGCTGGATCCACGAGCGGCTGGAGCTAGCGTACGAGATGGAGATGAGCTGGCTCGGCGTCGGGTTCCGCCACCCGCTCGCGCTGCCCAAGAAAAAATTTGGCGAAATTTCACTAAAATATCCGGCATTTCATCTTTTCTTGTGGGGTCTGAAATGAAATCGAAATAAACAGTACCAACGAAATATTATTCTTGACCACCGTACCTTTATGAGTGTAAATTGTCTTGTTTATGTACCCAATCATGATGTTTTATAGATGTGAGACAATATCTTGTGAAATCATGTCAATTTTTTTTAAAAAATTCAAATTTTGTTCGTCAAAATTTCCGAAATTCCCGAAATTTCATTTGGAAACTGAGGCTCCGGTCGGGTGCATCGAGGATGGCTCCACGGCGCCGTGGATCTGGCCCACAGATCTGGACGAGCGGCATGGGGCGACGCGGCGGTGGCCGCCGCGCCGGCGGTGGGGCAGGCGGGCGGCGCGACGACAGCGGCGGCGCGGGCGTGCGACGACAGAGCTCCTCCACGACGGTGGCTCCACGGCGGCGCAAGCTGCAGCGACGTCTGGCGGGCACGCTAGTGGCAGCATGGGTGGCGCTGGCATTGGCCCCGTCTTTTTTATTATTCTTTTATGTGCTTACTGTGACGGGCTGAAGCGCCCGTCACCACTCTTTTATTTTTCCAGTGGCGGAAGCGCAGTCGCGGGCGCTTTGCCCACCACCGCACGCTTAATTGGACTAGGTGGCCGGGTCAGTGCGCCCCATGATCTTGAGGAGGAAGTCGGGCGGGAGTCGGTCATAGCTGGATTTTCGCCATGGACCAGAGGGAAATCGACAAGTTTCGCGCGGCGCTGGCGTGCAAGTTAGGTTCTTGTTGACACCGGAATTTCCTAGGGCATGGGAATCTAATATTCTTTTACGGGGGTTGTATTATACAGTATGTAGCAGCGTATGAGGTCTGGACATTATGTGTGCAAAAAGATGGGTTGTATGGGATAAGGGATCAGTTCATGACGGTTCTGTTCAACATCTTCCGTGCACATGGACACCTGCAACGACCAAGCAAGCCTTATAAACAAGCTATACTATGCTTTTATTTTTTTTTGAGTGAAAAGGGATTTTTTTTTGCGATTATACAGTACAACTCAGACACTCACAACGCACGAACACTCACCCCTATAAACACACACACTAAAGCACAATGCCGTTAAATCCTAGAAAATTCACTCCCCCCAGAGAGTCGAACCCAAGACCTGAGGTGCTACTGAGGCTGTTGTAACCATTAGGCTGCAGGCCCTTCGCAATGAAAAGGGATTATATTGTATTAAAATCTGAAGAAGTACACCTATTATATTAAGACTTTGAAAGACGAACAAAATACAAAGAAAACATCTAAGCAAGATCCACCGCCTTAAACTCATTATCAAGACGAATCTAATTTTGTGAATAAGAATCGGCCACATCTATATCAAAAGGAAGAGAAGAAGATCCCATCTCACGAACCCTTCATCGTGGCCAGATCGAACCACAACACAAACAAGGAAGCGGCCAGGGAACACACATGTCTCGCCGCTACCATCAGGACACACATGTCTCCATGTCGCTGAGAAGGATGCCTCCGTCATCGACTGCATTGCTACCTTCGCGGGAACGGCAATGAAAAATCTGAAAATGGCCAACCTCCTAAAAAAGGAGAAGGAAGACCAAAACTCCATCACCGAATAACTCGGCATGAGGAGACCTAAACTCTAAACCTAGGATAACCAAAACTATCTTTTATTGATGGAGAGACGGACCCCCCTCTCTTTGGCCGCCAGCGAGATCATCGGGGAGAGAGAGAGAGAGAGAGAGAGAGGCCCTGGAGGAGGAGACGACGGTGTGCCCTAGGCAAGAGGCGGCAGCGTGCGACTTGTCGTGTATCTGCTAACTTTTAATACACTTCCGTTCTTTTGAACACAATAAATTATTAATTGAGTAAGTTCTTTAGAACACAATAAATTATTAATTGAGTAAATTTCACAGATCCACCAATATCCTGGATTAAACATCACAAACCCACCAAACATTCCACAAACCTTCCAATAGTTGAGGATTCTTTCTCACAAACCCACAATAGTCCAGTGAGAGCCTGTTGCAATGAGTGTTCTCCACTATTGGCGTCGTAGGGCTTGATGTGCAGCTCTTGTATCGTCGATTCGTCCTAGGAGTGTGAACTCCCGATGTTTTAAATTTGATTTGAATTCTATTGTAAGACTTAAAAGACTATTTTTTAATCAAATGTGATGTACTATTTGTATGTGTTCGTTGATCAACACTTCTAATTCCATACTGCAAAAAAGAGTAACGCTTCATTTTAGGTCTATGGTAGACCAGCTAAGGACCCACCGCTAAAAATTGCGCAGTTCTGGTGGGGCGATGAGAATGATCATAAGAGGATTCACTGGAAGGAATGATGGAAATTATGCACTCCAAAGCAGAGACGAGGTATGGATTGCAAAGATTTAATATTGCAATGCTATCTAAACAGGTATGGAGACTTCTGAGTGAACCAGACTCACTTTGTGCACGAGTGTTAAGGGCAAAACTATCCTGATGGTACATTACTGAATGCAAAGCCGAAGAAGGGTAGCTCGAACACATGGCAAAGTATCCTTGCAGGGTTGGAGTGTTTCAAATGCGGATGTATCTGGTGTGTCGGTGACGGTACCCAGATTAATATTTGGGAGGACAAGTGGATCCTGTCAAGTCATGATCTCAAGGTTTAGACACGCCGTGGGCGTAATCTGGTCAGAACAGTTGATGAGCTTATAAACCCTGTGGATGGTAAATGGGATGAAGACCTTATTAATACTTTGTTTTGGTCGATCGATGCACAGCGCATTCTGCAAATACCAATCATTAGTGGGAGAGATGATCTGATAGCTTGGCACCATAACCGCATGGTTTATTTACTGTCAGGTCGGCATATCATGTACAATGGAACTACAAGTTTGGCAACAGGAGTAACCACTCTGATCAGGTTGGAGATATGGGTCATAATCAGGTATGGCGCAAACTATGGAAACTTGTTGTTCCTGGAAAAATTAAAATATTTGGTTGGCGAGTTTTACATGGCCTTGTTCCCTGCCGTGGTATTCTTGCTAACAGACATATTGGAAATAGTGGAAGCTGCCCGCTCTGTCCCTCAGGATGCAAGGATATTAGACATATGATGTTCACCTGTCATAGAGCTACACAGGTGTGGTGCTCACTCGGTATATGGAGACAAATAGAGAACTTGTTGGTTATTGATCGATCAGGTTCAGTAATATTAGAGGAAGTGCTGCGGGTTAGGGGAAATCTTGCTTCTCTGAATAACGTGGGATTTGTAGAGTTGATATTGACATGCGGATGGTATATTTGGTGGGAGCGAAGGCAGGCTGTTCATGGTGAAAATATTCAACGATCACCCAGATCGGCAGGGTTTATTGCAGCCCTAACTATTAATTATATGACAACAACTAAGAAATCCGCTTGTATAAGACAAGGATGGAGCCCCCGGAAGGAAAACTAATGTTGAATGTTGATGCAGCTTTTTGTGCCGATACAGGTAGTGGAGGTACGGGGGCGGTGATCAGAGATGCAAGTGGAGGTTTTATTGCAGCGGCTCACAAACATCTTCCGTACGTTGTGGATGCACCTATGGTGAAGGCATATGCTTTCAAGGAAGGTTTGTTACTTGCCTAACATGTTGGATGCAACAGGTTTATTGTGCAAACCGACTGCATACAGGTTGTTGATACTATAAAGAATGGATGTTTCTCTGCCACGGCGGCGACGGCGATCTTTGATGAGTGCAGCACTCTTTGGGGAGGTTTTGATGCAATAGCAATAGAATATTGTAATAGGGAGGCCAATCGAGTAGCACTTGAGCTTGCTAGTGTAGCTTTTTATTCACATGAGTCTAGTTTTTGGGTTGATGATCCACCCAATTGTATTATTGCCGTATTGGCGACTGAGATAACTGTTATTTCAAATCAATAAAGTACGCCAAATGGCTTTCTCTAAAAAAAATCGGTCAATTTTCAATGACGGGCTCCGAATCATTCGCCCCTATTGATTTTGAGTCCACGTAAATAGTTCCACACGAGCGGCGGGAAAAAAAAATTCTCTGCGACTGGTTCGCAAACGTCCCCTATGCGAGCCTGCTCTAGATTCCTGCCACGTGGACGTAATGAGGAATCCCGCTACTAATATTTTTTCTCCGATCTTAATTTATGCAAGCTTAGACATGCGATCTAGGCAAATAGTCCCATGGAGCCGGCGGAGGCACGGCTGCACGTGCGCGAGGATGACGGCCTGCATCTAGGCGACGAGGTCCTGCTCCTCATCGTCTCACGCCTTGCGGTCGACAACCGCGACCTCATCAGGGGCTGCCGCCACCTGCCGGCGATGTCCCCGCCTCGTCTCCACCGACGCCGCCTTCATCTGCCGGCGCGCGCCGCGGCGCTCATCCGACCGGTGCATCCAATGTCTCGCGCTAGGATTCTTCCACCAGGGCAGGACCGGAGCCGCCTCGTGGTCGCCGCGGCTTTTCGATCGGGCGGCGAGGCGGCGTGCCCTGCTCGTTCGACGGCGAATGGCGCAGGATCTGTGACGCTTCCTCCCGTGTCGTGGCGTCCCGCGACGGCCGCGTCGTAGTCCAGATTGAGAGCAGGAAGAACAGCGGTGGTGGCGTTCTGGAGCTATGCGTGTGCAACCCCGTACGCGGCGACGCCGATGTGCTCCCGTGCCTGGAAGGCAATGACTGGCCTGCCGGGCCGTACTTGTGCGCGCTACTCACCGTCGACGACCTCCGCTACTTCAGCAATGAGACGTCGACGATGACCGGTCGGCATCTTCCTATTCCTACCGCGTGATCCTCGTCTTCAAAACCGCCGCGCCTTCACGGCGGTACGGTAGCTTCTCCTCCGGCCTTGGCCAATGGGGACCAGAGGGGAGTAACCTGCGCCGAAATCATACGCACGTCATGGACGCACACCGCCGTCGTGCACCGCGGCGTCGTATTCTGGCCGGCCCATTGTTTCGCTCTGCTCACAACGCCGACCATGAACACCGGGGTCGTCGTCGTCTCTGTCCACTCGATTGTACACACCTCTGCAAAGCCTGCTCGGCTCGACACCCGACGGTACGCTCTACTGGCTCGTCGCTCACAACAGTCATGGCTTGTGCAAGATTCTTGTATATTCCCGGAAATACGCTGAAATCCTCTTCTCAGCAAGTTCTGGCCGCTTGAATGAATTTTTGTCATTCCTAGGGAGCATTGATCTGCCGAAACAGGTGCCAAAATTATCAGCTGCTGTATCGTTGAGGATGCGTTGGTTCTGCGAGAACAGTGGCCTCGTGCTCTTCACGGCTACCACTGGCCATGGAGCTGAGGTGGAGGAGTGCTGTTACAGTCTCAACTTCGATTTTTTCTTTCAAAACGAGGTTTACCCACCCCCACCCGAAGGCGGGTGTCCAAGAGTGTCGATTACAGCAAAAGATCGCGAAAGAAAAGACTCTACCACCCCTAGTTTGTTACCAGCTCTCTAGAAGCACAAGCTGGGGATGGTAGCGCCACTGCCAAAACGGATCACCCGATGGTTTTACAGAACACCTAGGTAAAAGTTTCTAAGAACCGAACGATTACTCTAACTCTTGACAGGCAGAAGGTGACAGAAGAAGAACTACGCATCGTCTCCCTCCTCGGCTGCTTCAGCTGCTGGTGCATCCGGATCTCCAGTGTACGACGACCAGCCATGTATCTACCTTGCCTTCTGAGAATGTTGATCGCCGTCTGCATCATTGTGGCCACACCCGCCTTGATAACCTCGCTCATCTCCGGGGAGTACAGTCCTGCCCAAAAAAGCAAAAGAGCACATGCATGAAAAACAATGTCACAAGGGTGCTTGATAATTATTTGGTCAAAGCAAGCTTTATTCCTGGCTTTCCAAATGGCCCAACATATTGCTGCCAGCCCTTCTGTATAAACTAGTCTGAGAAAAAGCAAAAGTTGAGGTTTCTATAGCTCATTCGTCTATGAGGGAGGCGCTGAATGAGTCACCATATGCTAGAATGATGTGCTTGGAACCTTGAGGCGATCCATGGCTTTTCTTATATCATGGTGTAGGCTGCAGAAAGCAAGTTATTGCCAGGAGTACTGAATGGATTGAATGCTTGGTGGAGAGCAGTTACCATCACGCGCTGAGAGGAAAAAGCAGAAAGCGGCAACGTTCGGTTCGCAGCTGAAGTGGAGGTGCGGGAGGAACTTTCAGTTATAGCAGAGAGCCAACAATTAAAATGTCAGTTAGCAAGAGCCAATTAAGACAAAAGGAAACTAATGGCGTTGGGGATTTTGAGTGCTAGGCATTGTACCGTTGTTATGGTGTTGAATAAATTTAGTATTCTTGCAACGGTGAGGATCAAACAGGCAACATGATCAAACGGACTCAATTTTCTGGATGATGTGGCTTAACGTGGTGAGAGCTTTAGTGGTTTGAGCTTTATAGATATTATAGATCCGATCTCCATTCGGTCGGACCATTTTGATCCACTGCCAGAATTGTGAGAAGGTATTAGGTCTAGGATTCACTTGGAAACTCATAGGTACTATACCCCAAACCACTTTAGCCACACAGCAGCCAAAGAAAAGG
This sequence comes from Eragrostis nindensis, assembly GCA_012490785.1. NCBI lineage: Eukaryota > Viridiplantae > Streptophyta > Magnoliopsida > Poales > Poaceae > Eragrostis > Eragrostis nindensis. Next base: position 218,018 of record JAAXCT010000947.1, read on the forward strand.
TGGTCAATCGATCCATTCTGTGGACAGAATTGACAGGAAAGATCTCTCTGCCATTTTCTTCTGACCATGTTGTCTTTAGTCAAAATTGCATTACTCTCAATTAGCCAAAGGAAAATTTGAATTTTCAGGGGAATTTTTGCTTTCCAAACATGTTTATGTGATTGCCCTTCATCTTGTCTAGTTAGGCGATCATACACAGACTTCACAGTGAATCTCCCATTTGAATTCCATAACCACCTCGGATTATCTCTGCTATCAGTCAATACTTGATCATTCAACTGCTAGCCAGAGAGTACCATTGTTCATGTAAGATAGAGGGTAGATTGTATTGAAAGGAGATTACCCAATTTGCAGCAGCACATCAGCCACTGAAATATCTTTGTTAGTACAGAGATGGTACATAATAGGATATGCAGAGCTCAAGGCTCATCACCAATCCATATATCAGTCCACAGATGATTCTTTGTCCATTACCTAGGATCATCTTCCTTCCTCTTCTATAGATGTCTCTGATTTTCAGAAGATAAGTCCATATGAGAGAGTCACTGAGTTTGTGTTTCACAGACCCAATAGGTTTGTCTTTCACATATTTAGCATTCACTATATCTTGCCATAGGCCTTCCTCATTTTCAAATCGCCACGACCATTTACAAAGGAGACTTAAGTTCAATTTTCTTATATCTTTAATACCCAGGCCACCTTTCTTCTTGGATTTGCACACCATTTGACCAAATGGTACTTTTCTTTGTACTTCCACCTTGCCAGAAGAATTTCCTCATGGCCTTTTCTAGTCTTTTGATGACAGTTTTTGGGAGGAGGTACATTGACATGTGGTATATATATAGGAGTATTAGTGAGGCTAGCTTTAATCAAGTTGATTCTACCACCAATAGATGCTGTGTTAGCTTGCCAGATATCAAGTTTCTTATAGGATTTCTCCTCCATGTAAATCCAGTCAGCTACATGTAATCTGCTAGCTGATACTGGTACACCCAAATATTTGAGGGGAAAGGTGCCAATCTGACAATTAAAAGAGGAATTCCTTATTTGGCCCTAGCAAGTTCCTGGTTACTTCCTTGGCCCAAACTGAAAAAATGTTACCTATATGACTTAAGTGCAACTTTCATTCCTTTCTTGGTCCTTCCGTCAGTTTTGGTGCTAACGGCGTTAAGTGTGGGTTAAAATGACCTTTATACCCCTGACATGATTCAAAGTGTAAAAATTCAATTTCAAAATTATTTATTTGTTTCGAAATTTTGAATTATTTATTTGTTCCGAAATTACAATTTCAAAATTATTTATTTGTTTCAAAATTAAAATTCAATTTGAAATTATTTATTTGTTCTGAAATTACAATTTCAAAATTATTTATTTGTTCCAAAATTAAAATTCAATTTTAAAATTATTTATTTTTTCCGAAATTACAATTTCAACCCACACTTAACACTGTTAACACTTTGAATCATGTCAGGGGTATAAAGGTCATTTCAACCCACACTTAACACCGTTAGCACTAAAAATTGACGGAAGGGCCAAGAAAGGAATGAAAATTGCAACTTTGGTCATATAGGTAACTTTTTTTTCAGTTTAGGTCAAAGAAGGAACCAGGAACTTTACTAGGCCCAAATACGGAATTTCCTCCAATTAAAAAGGTTGGCAATGCAATGGTAGTTTCCTTATCACCCCCAATCGTTAGGATTTCACTTTTACTAAAATTGATCTTGAGCCCTGACATTTGTTCATACATGTATAATATGAGTTTAACATTCCTAGCCCCTTCCATATCATTTTTTAGGCATAGAATTATGTCATCAGCATACTGCAATATGGCCAAACCATTAGGAATCAAGTTTGTTGCCAAATCTTTGATTTTTTGTTTTGTTGTGCATAGTGAAACATTCTTGTCAAGGCGTCTGCAACTATGTTGAATAATAAGGGGGAAAGAGGATCTCCTTGCCTTACCCGTTTATAGCTTTGGAAATATGGACCCATTTGATTGTTCAATTTGACACATACAGTCCCTTCCATAACCACCTGCTTAATCCATTTACACCAGGTGGCATTGAAGCCTCTTTTCTCAAGGCATTTAAATAGGAAAGCCCAATTGAATTTGTCGTAGGCCTTTTCAAAGTCCAATTTTAAAAATACCAGTTTCTCCTCTTTTCTGTGTTTCATGAAAGGTCTCATGTAAGGATAAGACACCAGTCATGATATTTCTGTTTTTGAATGTTGTTTGAGCTTTGTGTATAATCTTGTCTGCAACAGGTTCAAGTCTCAGGGTAAGCACTTTGGTAAACCATTTGTATATACAGTTTAGGAGGACAATGGGCCTGAACTGTTGGATTCTTTCCACATCAGCCACCTTAGGCAATAGGGTAATAATCCCATAATGCAATCTCTGATATCAAGGGTACCATTATAAAAATCATTGAACATTTGTATGATGTCCTCTTTTATTATTTCTGAGCATGCCTGAGAATTCAATCCCTCTCAACATTGATACCTGAGGAGTCGGGGTGCGACCCTGTCCGCCACGCTGGTTGAAGCCGCCGCGCCCGCCGCGAGAGGCGGCGTTCATGGAGAAGTGAGAGCTCGCCTCCTGCAAGAGCTCGATGCGGGACTCGAAGCCAATGAGCTGGACGAGTAGTTCACCCACGGAGATTGGTTCGACGCGCGCAGCCATAGCGGAGACGACCAGGTTGAAATCAAGATCTAACCCGGCGAGGATGTAGGAGACGAGTTCATTGTCGTCAATGGGCTTGCCGCGGACGCCATATCATCGGCCAGGCTCTTCATCTTGTTGACGTACTCCATCACGGAGAGCGCGCCGTTCTGCATAGTAGCAAGGGCGAGCCGAGTGTTGATCGCACGCGCCCTGGAGTGCGAGGCGTAGGTCGCCTGGAGCACCGTCCACACCTCAGCCGAGGTGTTCTTCGTTGCAACGCCCTGGAGCGCCTCTCTGGAGAGAGAGGCATTGAGTTACCCAAGGACAAGTTGGTCCTGGGCCACCAAGCCGCATGATCCGGGTTGGGGACGAGCACCTCCTTGCCGTCGGCGCCTTTGCTGGAGATCTGTTCTTCAGTAGCCTTCTTGGTTCCGTCCAGGGACTCGAAAAGGCCGGCGGCGCGGATCGGAGGAAGAACTTGAGCTTTCCACATGGTGTGGTTGCTCTTGTTCAGCTTTTCGGTCACCGGGAGCTCTAGTGCCGAAGCCAGAGGCAGCGAGGAGGCGGAGGAGGTCGACATAGATGTGCTTGGAGAGGATGCTGGCTCTGATTACCATTTGAAGAATGGTGGAAGCGATGCCTTGACCTCGGCACGCCTGCATGTTTATATAGGTGGGAAGAGCCCCCACCGTGGCTTACAGAAGAAGAAAGAAAATGATCTCGTTGAGATCATGTACAACATGCATAAGGCACAAACGTGACTTGGGCTCTACTATACAAACTATCTATATATACTATTCTATCTATACTTTAACATAAACTAGTTGGCTATTTGTATCTGCCTCACTTCAGTCGGCAACTGTAACATTTCTGAACATAGATATCTCAAAGCTGTTGTAAGTTGATAGAAAAAATAAACTTGTAAGTTGTTAGCAAAAATAAACTTGTAGTGACTAAAAATAATGTAACTTACGAACATCAAAACTTATGTTTTATTGTGTTATGTGGATTAAATATTTCAGCTCCTATTTATTAAATGTGTAATACAAGGCGTCCGTTGCAACACACGGGCATATTGCTAGGATAACATATGCATACAACGTCTTGCACCAGATAAAATCGTACGAGGAGGCCCAGTTTTCTAAACACTATGATGACTTGCAATAGAATTTACAACTCAAAGTCAAACACGCGCACATGTACTGTCTTCGCATCTGTCAGTGAAGGCAAGCAGCAGTATGCAATAGCATGCACATGCAGTTCAGCTAATTTCATCGGTCCGAATCTGGGATCCGTTTACTTCTAGAGAAATTAAATGAGACCTCGTGAAGATAGAGGAGATGTCATCCGTAAAAGTTAGCCTGCAGCTGGGAAGATAGATTACATGGATGAAAATTGATCTAATTTTTGGATCTAACAACAATACGACCAGCGCGCAAGGGACGTGACAGAGCCATTGTCAACGTTGCTTGTTAGGTGACGATCCAACAGAAAAAAAAAGAAAAAAAAAGTCATGCAAATTAAGAAAATGTCAAACTGAACTCCAATAGGGTTATCACTACACCTAGTGGCAGGTAAACACTTGTAGTCATTGCGCACGTTCCAAGAGAGTCACGTGGCGAGCGGCGGCGACTCCAAAAAGAAGACAATTCTGGCCCCCTCGTTTCCGGCGGCCTCGCCATCGGCGGAGGAGGGAGGCCCGGCATCAGGACGTCCACTTTGTTCTCTCATAAGTTTAGATAGGTAGGTCACCCCGTGGTGGTCCCTTTTGACGGCGGCCGCGGCGTTTGTTAGGGTTTTCTCTAGTGGTTCGGTCGAAGAGGGCGGCGACGGCGGTGCGGCGTCGTCATGTTTATCAGCATAGAGCACTGGAGGAGGATGCGTCTCGGTAGTGGTGGCGAGTCAAAGGCTCCATCATCTAAGGTGGTATAATGGCACTCGTCGTGGTTTTTCATGGCCATGGCCGTAGGCTAGTGAGAGCTTGTTTTCCAGTAACACTCATCTAGATGTTGCTTGGATTTGTGTTTTTCCATTGTGAATATGGTGAAGGAGACAACGATGGGCTCGGCTACGGGCTCGACGGCGGTGAGTTCTTCATACTTGCATGTGGAATATCAGTCTACCCCTCTTTTGCGAAAGAGTTGGATTTCAGTTTTTCCCCGTCAGATATGAGGATGATGGTGGTGTATGGTGAGATGGCCGTGTTCTTTCAGATCGGAGTTTTCGTCTGTGGCATATACATCTGGATGGTGATCCTAGATGTGGAATTTATGGCTCTTTCAATGTTTCTTGTCTCCCATCAATGGACTTGGTGTTGATTAGGATGCTACTGTAATCAGGGGATGTAATTTGCTTCAATATTAATGAAATTCCTTTTTTGAAAACAAAAAAGTTATCACTACACCATGGTTCAAATAGGAGACCCACCGTGAGTTGTTAAAAGGGCCCTTCCACTAATTTAGCCTGAGGATGTTTCAGGAACTTCCTTTTCATGCTGCCGGCACAAATTTGTATTTAAATTCGAAAATATTGGGTTAATGACCGAAGAAGTTCCTAGACAATTGTTTGCGGCCAAAAACGTTTTTGTTTCTATGGTGATTCAACCATTATAAACAAAAAAATGCTTATCAAATGGATGTTTTTACAGGCGATTCCAGACCCTAGCATGAATTCGGGCAATATGTATATTCTACGTACCGGACCCGCTTGTCAGTCACTTGTACGCCTACCAAAGAAAAAGCTGTTTGTTTTCGTAGCATTATTAATTCACGGTAAGTCAAAGGACCACAAGCAGAAGATCGAGATGATAAGCTGCAGCTGCAGGGGCTCCTCCAATAGTTACAGTCATGCACAAAGTCATATGGTTATGAGACAGGTCTTTCGAACAGTTAGACACACGACCTAGAGTTATGTGCATGAGACTAATCTCTCGAATAAGAGATACTCCGGTACTTCTTTATCTTTCTTCCACGTGAATAAAAATCTGATTTGGAATCAATATGAGCTAGCTGAGATGGCACCAATGGAGGAGGCCTAAAGTCTCCATAGTGTGACCAGTGCCGAATTGAATGCTGCTGTGCATGATTTGCATCTCCATCCGGTGCTTGATACTGTTTCGATGCACAGCGTGCAAGTTCAGGTCATTATGTTGCGTTGGGGTCCACCTCTCAATAAAAATATACACAGCATAAGGCAAGGACGACGGCTTGCAAGTGCAAGACTTGAAGACGAGCAGAGAAACAAGTACTAGTACTTTTCAAGGAATTGGAACCGGAGCATAGTTGCTCCGCTCCCTCTTTTTCTAGCATCGGCTGTTTTGGGCACCGGGTGAAAAAGCGTGAGGAGCTGTGCTTGAACCTGAAAATCTGGTATTGAGCTTCGGTTGAACACTGTGTAAGGCCTAAGTACTTCTGTGATAGAAGTGTGTGTAGGAGAGAGAGACGACATGGGACCTACATCTCTGGTATATTAGGGTGACTTACACAACACCTTTCCCCATTAATCATAAAACCAGTTATCGGAACATCCGATAATATTATTTTTGATAATATTTATCTAGGGAACTGCAGGTAATGTTCAGTTCTGGCATCCACTACGCTTCTCTCAGTTCAGGCATGCAGTATGAACATGCACGTGCAGTTCAGCGTATTTGCAGTCACTAGATACAGACTCCATTGTCAGAACTTGGGATGTATTGACCTCGAGACAAATTAAATGAGACCACAAAGTAGAAGACCGGGAGAGGCAATCCATAAATGCTTGCAACGCGAAAGATACTCCGTCCGTTCACAATTACATGTCATTCTAGACTTCTCCCATTTTCTTAAATTACATGTCATTTTCTCTTTCTAATGCACCTTTCTCTCTTCCCAATATAACTTTCTCTCTTCGAACTACACCTCTATGTCTATCTCTTTTCTCCTTGTTTTCTGTGCACCCATCCACCTCTCCTTAATTCCCATGCCCATAGCTAGAATGACATCTTTTCTGAACGGAGGTACTATCCCCTTATCTGTCTTAGGCCTATGGTCATTTTTGCCGGATTCCTCGTTACACGTCGGAAAATAGGACTATTAGGGTTTCCCAACCGTTCTGCCTCAGCTCGGCATGTTTGAAAAACTTTAAAATTTTTTTTGCACCCGACAAATACTTATGCAGTTGGTTTGAATGCAACAAAGAAACATCACACTAGGTGTTTGGAAAATATACTATATTTGCAATTAACTTTCAAACAATTTCAGACTTTCTCTAATTTCTTCTAACAAATTAAAATCTTGCAAAATTAAAAAGTAGGGTATGTTACACTGGAGTGAGGGAGTATGCATCGAGCACGAAGGGTGGGGGTGAGCAGGAATGAATATAACATGCACATTCAGGGCCCAATGCGCTCGTAGCTAGTTTGTTGCTAAGAGCCTCCCAAAGGATTGATGAGGTGTGGGATCCATGTTTATGTCTCTCATTGTCCTTAATTAGAGACTAGCTCACGATGAATAGCTAGCAGCCTTCTCTCTTCTTTTTCTCCAATAAATAATTCTGTGAGCTAGCTTGGAGTTAGTCTTTGCGAGCGCTCTAACTGTAAAAAAACTGGATAGAATTTAGTACTCAAAGTCAAACACTAGCAACAACTTACGCATGTACACTTCGCATCCATTTACTTTGAAGTTTAGCGTATTTCAGGCAGTGGTTATAAACTTCATTGGTGCAGAAGTTTGGATCCGTTTACTTCGAGGATAGGAAAATAGGCGTGTGGCTTCCTAGGCAGTCTGGGGAGATGCCATCCATAAAAGCACTGCAGCACGGAAGATACTCCGTATAATACAGGGATGATCTCTAGGCAGTACATGGATGTAACCACCCTTGCTCAGACATATAAATATAAGGCTGAAAAAATATCAAGTTCAATATCGATATATAAATTAGTATGGCAGATATATAATGTAAAAGGTAATCTCCGGCTAAACAAGACATATTTATCCTTCCACTTTTCTAACCTTAAGATGTTAGTCTGGGAACTGCCTTTACATGCCACCCAGCACAAATTTGAATTTGAATTCGTAAGTGTTTGTTAGTAAGTTAAGAACTTTCTTGTCAATTATCTTCGGCAAAACATCTTTGTTTGTTTTGGGCTATTACCAACCATTATGGATATTTAATATTCACGTGCAGTGCATGCTACCCTAGCATGTAGTTGGGCTACATGCATGATGTACGTACAGGACCCATTTGTCAGCCTCTTGGTATGCCTGCCAAAGACAGTGCTGTTTGTATTCTTAGCATTATTCACAGCAAGTCAAAGGATCCTTCAAATTTTCTTGAGCCAGCTTCATAGATCACTATGCTATAAGAGGCACATATCCAGATGCAAACTGCACCAAGCTTCAAAGATCACCATCAACCCCAAGCTATAATGAGTAATAAGGGCAAGTCAGTAGCTTCAAGGGGACCCATTTGTCAGCCTCTTGGTATGCCTGCCAAAGACAGTGCTGTTTGTATTCTTAGCATTATTCACAGCAAGTCAAAGGATCCTTCAAATTTTCTTGAGCCAGCTTCATAGATCACTATGCTATAAGAGGCACATATCCAGATGCAAACTGCACCAAGCTTCAAAGATCACCATCAACCCCAAGCTATAATGAGTAATAAGGGCAAGTCAGTAGCTTCAAGGGGTTCTGGTAAGCTCCCTAAGTCCCATATATGCTTTACCATCGATGTGCTGGTGACCAACATACATGAAAATGCACTAATATATAGTTCGCACTTATTCCTTTTTTTGTTCTACCAGATAGTCATGAAAGTAAATTCAACAGACCGAAATGTGTGATCGATCAACAAAAAGAAACTTCTCACCCGGAAGGAGATCAAGCAATCAAAGGTACGTTTCCTATACAGGTTTGACAACTTATATATTAATTCTAGGTCGAACAAGTGTGTGTGTGTGTCCAGAAGATAATTATTTAGTATGTAGTAGAGAGAATTAGTAGTGCAAGCTGAACAAACAAATCCCGCTTGTAAGGGATGATTTGGAACAGTTGCGTTAATGGGACGAGAGAAGTGCCTTCTCACAAGCAGGGGTACTCTAGTAATTGTTTCCATGGTTAATCGCCTTCCAATAGCGGTTGCCGTTGCCTATCTTCTTCGGCGGCGGCTGTGGCAAGGTGCGGCAGGGCGTCACCTGTGGGTTCATCGAACAATATGCAAAGCTAAGATCCTTGCGGTCTCACCACCCTTCTTTCTTTGAGTTGAGGTGCCTCATCGCAGTGGGCACAGTGGCGGGCCCAAGATTGGACTATGGGTATTCAAAATTTTCAATGGTAAAAAATATTTTTTTTGGCGCAGCCTTAAATCATGGATCCATAACACATAATGAAGTGCCACATCTTTTTTTGGACAATGGATTTGTGAATTAAAATAAAAAATAGAGTAGTGGAAATACTACCTTTGATCTTCAGGTCACAGGTGCCAGGTCCTGGAAATATTGAGTAGAGTGGTGGAAAGAATACTTCAGTTCACACCTGCTTAATCAAGAATAAAGTGCTTTGATCAATATACCTGCTTAATCAAGCTCTGGAAATATTGAAAAGTCTTGCTGATAGAGGTGTCTACCTTGTGTTACATCCCTGTTCATTCAGTTCATTCAGAATTTCTCAAGACAAGCCTGTTTGTGATCACCTGTTCAATCAGTTCATGCAATCATGCAGCTCGCCAGCTCCACATCACACCTGTTCATTCAATTCGTTCAGAGTTTGTCAAGACAAGCAAAGCCAGCGGCACCTGTTCACGACAATTTGCAAGGCGGTGAAAAATTATTACCTGATGGACATGCCTGCTGATAGAGCCGGCGATCGGGCACGATGCGGAAGGCGCGATCGACTCAAGCGCAGCATAGTGTGGCAATCCTGGGCGGATAGGATTTGATTCCTGGGCGGCGGCAATCAAGCTTGGCGGCGGCGGTTCGGATGATCGTCTGTCTGGTCAGTGCCTCCGTCCGATCCATCGTGAGGAAGAGGCGAAGAGCCAGCGGGCGCCTCTGAATCTGATTAGGCTGATTGGCTGAATCGGAGGCCAGAAACGGGCCAATTTTGCTATTGGGCCGCAGTGGGTAGAGGCATGTGTTGTCCATAGTTAGGCCTTCTTTGGTAGAATTGAGTGCAGCTTGTTTTTCTTTTGTTTTTTGATTTATACAGACAATATATCACATATACGATTTTTTTTGTCAAAAATAATGGGTATTCAACTGAATACCCTTGAATTGAAGTGGGCCCGCCCCTGAGTGGGCACGACGAGCCTCGTCGAGGTCCATGCGGCCCATGGAGAAAGTCAAGCCTCAGGAGCAGTCAGGCCGCTCGAGCAACTGGGTCGAACCTCTCAGATTTGATGATGGTGGAAAGAAATTACCAACATCTCCTTTTATTCTAGTACCAATAAATAGTGGACCAGGATCCCCTCAAAAAAAAAAAAAAAATAAATAGTGGACCAGGTTCCTTTGGCGTGTTAACCGTTAGATCTCAGAAACAATCGGTTATTATGACTTCCATGCACCATAGGATGCTTGGCAATCATTGGAGACGACGGTAATGCAGATATTTGCCAATCGTGGATGGAGATTTAGCAATAGGATTGCTGCTCAATAAATTCCTATGAAACTATGTTGGTGTCTCCTGTTTTTAAGTTAAAAATTGAGTGTGAGATGGCAGATGTAAATTCTGCTATTTGATGTAATGCGATGCCTGTAGCCCGGGTCAAGGCCGGGACTTCTTTTCCATTATCTAAAAAAATATCAAATCTCTGTATTAATATGTAGTAGATCTAGGAAACAAATGGTTGTAATGACTTGAAAGCACAATTACAAATATCTGCATTAATATGTAGCATGTGTTTGGATTAGGAATCTTAGCAAAAATCTTGTTTTAAGCGTGACCTTCGATAAAATCTTATTTGGAGACCCATTATCCATGTTTAACAAAAAAAAAGGACTTCCGTAAATTAAAAGAAACTAGTAACCATATTTTTTTAGAAGAATCGTTAGGATTACCTACATACGAAAGTACCTTTTAGTAGGTACTAGTAACCACCTGAAACGAGTTTTGTTAACAAGCATACTAAAACTTGTTTTATCATTACAACTGGCTGATAAATTTAGAGATGTAAACAATCACATAGTGTGGAGAGTGTATACAATCACCGATTATTGACGAGGTCCAAATGTTTGATTATTAAGTAGTAACTAAGCTAGGGCTCTTGTAAGAACCGTGTAACCGAGAGGGGGTGAATCGGGCACACCATGGACTAAAATTTTACACTTTTAGTTATTCTTTCTAATTACACAAGTAAAGGATATCCCTCCGTTTTTGTTTATATGATGCAGTTGACTTTTTTCGTTACTTTGACCATTCTTATCTACAAATATTTGTGCAAACAGCTAAATATATAGGTTAACCTTAAAGTGTTTTTGATGATAGATCTAATGATGTCGGTGTCACGTTAAGTAACTAATTACATAATGATATATTGTTGGTCAAAGTTCAATGAAAAAGTCAACTGCGTCATATAAATAAAAATGGAGGAAGTAAATAACAAGAGTACATGTGCACTAGTATGGGACAGTGATCAAGCAAGGATAACTGTCACATCCCAAAATTTAAACAAATAATTAACAAATCACTCTTTAAAAAATCATAGAATTAGGATTAAATCCAGATTTTTGAAAATAAAAATTGAAACTTGCTAACACAATAGAAATAGGATATTGGAAATTTCTTAAAAATAAATAAAAATGGGACATGCCAACATGTTTGCTAAAATTGGCTTTTGATTTTACTGAAACTTGTTTGAATTTATTTGAAGCTGAATTGATGTTATTTGGATTTTGTTTGAATCTCCAAGTCTAGGAAATGTTTAAACTTTCCTCCCCCCCCCCCCCCCCCCCCCCCCCGTCCCCTTCTCTCCAGGCCAAAACGCCCCTTTCTTTTCTTTCCAGCCCGCCTCCTTTTCCTTTTCTCTGGGCCGCGCCCCTCTCTTTTTCCCCAGCCCAACCGGTGGCCCAACCCGCCTGCACCTTCCCCTTCCCCGCCCCCGTGCTGCGCCACACGACGCCCACCAAGACGCACCTTCCCCTTCCCCTTCCCCGCCCCCGTGCAAGCACACGGAGAACACCATCGCAGAACTTCACTTGTGAGTATTCAAGGGTATCATTATTTATATTTTCTCAAAGGAACGGGGTGTATTTCTTTTCTAAATTAGGTTGTCCAAGGATATGAAGAAGCAAGATAGGCTTGGGTAGAGAGGATTTCTATGAATGGGATTCATAGATAAAGACGGGTTCTTCCTCTAGTCGCTTACTTCGGGCACTGGGATAGACCTAGTCTGCCAAGTCAAGCTAGCCAACAGCTCTACGACGAACCTGAACGTGGAGTATTACATACACCAGATAGGACTGTCACCATCTACCGCCTACCTCTACAAACCGTGGGGCATGCAGCAAATAAAGATAACCTATAACCTAGATACCACGTCTAAGTTATCGATTACTACCTTAATTAACCTGGGAATCCTGAACGAAAGGCAAGGTACTCTTAATGAATAGAGTGATGATCCCGTAAGCAACTATTAGCAGGAACTTACTTTAACTAGAAAGTCACTACCATAGAAGATCAAGAATATTCACTTATGAAATGATGAACGAACGACGAACGATGAATCATCAATAAGGGAATATACTACTCTATTGTACAAAGCTAGAGAGGAACTCCAACTAAAGTAGAGCTTCTTCCTATGCTCTTCCTAGCTCTCTCCCTAATTCTATAGATATACTACTCTATTGTACAAAGCCTATGGAGTGGAGAACTATTCAGCTTCTTCTGCCCTGCGCCTCCTTTTGTACTTTCCTAAGGTTGGTTGTAGAGGTCGGTCCAGGGGTGCAATCAATGCCAAACCGATCAGGAGAGGCGATTGAAGCAACTCGAAGCGGTTGGGGCCGAGGGGAGTCAACCCCAGGCTGGCCGGCCTGTGGGGCTGGCCAGCCCAGAGGGGGGCTCCTCTGGCGCCGCCTTGGTTCTGGGCTGTTCTTTATTGGGCCTTGAAGTGTTATTGGATATTTGGAGTTTGTGGCTCTTGAATCATTTCGTCTTTTTTGCATGAAGCCCGAAGTGCACTTCGCGTCTTGTTTTGCTGGGCTTTGGCCCTTAGGGCTTGTTTGGTTCACTACCACACCTTGCCACACATTCTTGCCAAACTTTGCCAAAAGTGTGGTGAGCAAATTGCTCACCACACTTTTGGCAAGTTTGGCAAGGTTATGAGTCTATAACATGTGGGGTATAAGTGTGGCAAGCCGCAATTGTGGCAAAGAACCAAACACCCACCAAAGAAACTGTGGCGACTAATTTGTTAGTTTACAAGTCCTATGGCTATGTGAAGTGAAACCTTTGGTTTTCATGCAGGATTTGACGGCTGAAAATGGGACTTAACTGCCGTCAACACATACGAGCCGCCATGCAGTGCAACGCCCACTGAGCCGTCCAATGCCCGGCCCCGACGCGCGCCGCCTCCGTGACTCCTGACACGCCGCACGGTGCTGTCGCGCCACCCTACACGTGCCTCAACGCGTGCCGCTGCCCACCTACCGCCGTGCCGTGTGCCCGCTGTCGAGGTTTTAGGGCCTCGATAGTTATTTTATGGGTGTACGAGAATCAAGAACACGATGGTAACACAGGAGACGAGGGTTTATACAGGTTCAGGCCGCCGAAGGCGTAATACCCTACGTCCTGTGCTGGTGTGATGTATTGCGAGAGAGTTTTCTGTAGGTCTCCTGCCCGCCTTATATAGTCGGGGGTGCAGGGTTACATGGATCTAAACCTAGTCGGTTACATAGTAAACAGCCTTGTAGTACAAGTTGATTGATGTTTATCTCCTATCCGAGTGGGCCGACTGACTTTAGGTCCGTCGGGCCACCCGGGCCTTCTTGGGCCAAACCGATTCCCCATTACTGGATCACTCGGCCTTGTTGTATCTTGAGTATACCCGGGTCTTATATCATCGACAGTAGCCCCCGAGTTCTTTTTGATTGATCTTGAAGACTTCCGACTGGTTCCGACTCCATGTACAATAATTCTCAGCATAGCTGGTCAATAAAAAAGAACTCCAAAGAGTAATAGTTTCCGAAGTAAACCGATGAAGAAACTGAATCCTGGGAATACCAAGATCAGCAAGGCCTCGAATTAGGCATGAAGACGAAGGAACACCCAATGCCGACTGACGTCGGGAACAAAGGCTGGGCTCAGAAAGCGTGTCCCTACCTGTCAGTAGCATTCAACTCGAAGTTGACCGAAGACTTTCTGTTAAAAAAGTATGCTTACCAGCAGGATTTTTGAAAACACACCTGTAAGGTGCAGCCCCCGAGCTTCTGAGTAATCCAAAGGATTAGGCAGAAGATCCGAACGGAGCCTGGCATATAGACAAAAGCTATTACCGTAAAGGGGAACTCCATGGGAGTTATGGGAACTCCCCACGACTGGTGCACTACAGCTGTTAAAAACCAGAAGTGAGTTGCGAGTCTCGAACCGAGCTTTCACTCGGCCGGAATCTAAGCCCATCCAGCAACTTGTGCCCAGGATGATGACAGCTCGTAGGTTTTGGCGACCGCCTCGCTCTTCACTGCAGTTCATAAAACCGACTCAAAGAGCGAGTTCAATTCTGGGAAGAACCTCCCGTAGGCCTTCAACTTCCGAGTGAAGATTCTGTGCATCGGTAGCCCGAAGAACATAGCCACTGACCGGCCGAGTGGAGAAGCATAGGGTGCACGTCTAGTGCATCCTATGGATGTAGCCCCCGAGTCTATGAAGAAGTCGCAGAGTTGTTCATAGACTCTAATAGAAGCTGAAGAGTATATCTGCATGAAGACATCCACTGAAGTTGAAATGAAGATCTTGCTCGCCAAACTGAATGAAGAACGACGTGGGCTCACGCAAGTGAGCCCACGTGGGCTAGCCCCCGAGTCTATGAAGAAGTCGAAGAGTTGTTCATAGACTCCAAGAGTAGCTGAAGAAAGTAGTCCAGAATGTCCGACTGCCGACTGCCGACTGTCCAAGTGAAGAAGCCAAGAAGTGCGACGTGGGCTCACGCAAGTGAGCCCACGTGGGCTAGCCCCCGAGTCTATGAAGAAGTCGTAGAGTTGTCCATAGACTCCAAGAAGCTAAGAAGTTGTACCAAACTCAGAATATGCCGAGGGAACTGAGTGCCATCCGTATGCGGCCAAAATTGACTGTGCTGACCACAGGTGTGTTGTCCCAGCTGACTCACGAGAACACAGTAAAACCAATAATGCTCGAGGGACCACTGGAATCGTCGCCTTCGTGCGCTCCACCACAACATCCTTATCAAAAACAGTCACAACTCTGCTATAAATAAGCTGCTACCGCAGCCCCCAAGTATCCACTGAAGTTAGCTGAAGATGAAGAACACCAAGAACACCAAAAACACCAAGAAGAAAGGTGCCTCCAGTTCCAATAATCAGCCCCCGGCTGAACCGCAACCACCAAATCTAGCCATGCCAAATCTTGAAAACTTAGCCATCGTCGAAGCTCCAATCATACTCCCTCTCAATGTCGTGCTGCCACCTCCAGGTCCATACGACCCATCTCTGCCTGAATACATTGAAGTCTCATCTGGAGATGAAGCCACTGAAAATCCACGCCGTCGCTATCTGCCCAATGGTCTACCGCCATGGCAGCCCATCGGCCGGCCAGTTGCAAGTCGCACTCGAAGCCGAACTCATCAGGATCCACCAAGGAGAGAATGAAGAATGAAGATCTTGAAGAAACCCGCCAAATGCATGTATCAACTGTGTGTAATGTGTGCCACCGTCTGTAAGCGTGCACCGTCTTGTCATGTACCACGATGTAAACAAATAAACTTCGAATTGTATGTGATTTTGTCGCCGTCGTGGAGTAGCCAGAAACAATAGCCGAGTGATCGCGGCCTCAAATAACAGCCAGCCGACTGAACTTGGTAGTTGCTGAAGAAAAAATGCCGAAATGATCAACGCTATAACGGGCGGAAAATCTGGACCGTGAAAATTAGGTCAACAGATCTGGACCGTTCGCGAAAATTTCCCGCTCCTTTAAGTTGCCGTATCGCATCGCCTTCTTCATCTTCCTCGACACACTTGCAACAGTGCGCCGGCCTTATCCCTTTGCATTCCACCAAGATCCAAATCCACGAACTCCAAATCACCAATCCGGCGAACTCGAAGCCGCCAGTCCGCGATTGGAGCCGCCGTCAAAGAGATTGCGCCGTCATCATCAAGATCGAGCCGCCATCATCAGGTCACGCCGCCGGTGAAGAAGTCGAAGCCGCCCTTGGAGATCCGCCGCCGAAGAGATGGCCGGAAGAAGAGAGCTGCCGCGCGGAAGCAGAAGGTAGACTCGCCGCCGCCCGCTGATGAGGACAACCGTTGGCCGGAGTCCAACATGACCGAAGAGAAGTGCCAAGCGCTGACCGACGCGGGATTGTTGCCCCACCGGGAGGTGATTGGATGGCGCCCGGCGGCCGGTGAGCAGTTTCCTACTCCGTACCCTGATGAAGTCGTCATTTTCGATGCTTTCGTTCGCCGCGGGTTAGGGTTACCCACACATGCTTTCTTCCGGAGTATTCTGAATTTCTATGGTGTGGAGTTGCACAACTTGAACCCTAACTCGATTCTGCACATCGCCGTCTTCATCACCCTCTGTGAGGTCTTTTTGGGGATTCGGCCACATTTCAATCTGTTCCGGCACCTGTTCATATTGAAGATGAAGACAAACGAGAATCCTGCTATTGTTGGAGGGTGTGGGTTCCAACTGAGGAACAAGAAGATCTACTTTGATATGCCTTTCCCGTCCACACTCAAGGGATGGCACTTTGGTTGGTTTTATGTAAAGAACCACTCGCCGAGTCTGCCAGCCTTCAAAAGTGTAGCACCTGTGCAGCGAGAGACGTGGAGGAAACCTCTAACTGCTGATGAGCAAGCTGAAGTGACAGACCTGCTGACGATGATCGACGATCTGAAGGATAGTGAAGAGCATGATCCACTCACGGGGCCAAGCATTGCTGTTATGTTCTGTGGCAGAAAGTTCCAGCCTCTGAAGGACAGAGCGGAGCCAGCTTGGAGGTGGCGCGGTAAAGAAGATCCGAGCAATGAAAATATTCCTGGAGACACAGCCACCATCATTAAAAACCGAGTGAGGGACTTCTTCGCTGCTGGGACTGAAGTAGAGGCACCACCCCTAATTGGCTACCACATCAAGAATCTTCCTCCACCTGTAAGTATTCTCATCTGAAGTCAATACCAATATTGCTCATGCTGCCTATGTTGTAATGCATCCGTGTGTGTACGCGCAGGCTTTGGAGATTGAATTTCGCTCGGATGGACCGAGCGAGCCCATGCATATCAAGCCGGCTTCCAAGAAGAAAAGGGCAAAAGACATCATGGACATCGACGCGAGCGAAGAGGAGAGAACTCCGCGGAGGCTGCCATTGATGCGGCGATACCGAGTGACGATGAAGAGGAGAGCCCGCAGACTCCTCAGCAAGATGCTGGAGAAGACCGAGTGGAGGAGTCACCGCCTGTGCCCCCTCCATCGAAGAAGTTGAAGAGGGACGTGCGCCGACCGACCACTCCGGCAGATGCCTCGAACCCGAGTGACGGTGTAGTCGTATATCGATCACGCCGGGCCACTGTGACTGTGAGCCCGACTGCTTCACCAGCACCGCGAAGTAGAAGGACACCGCCGAAGACGCAAGATGGCGAAGCCCCCGAGGGGACCTCTGGCGAGCGAGATGTCCAAAGGACGACCCCTGCTCCCAGGGAAGTATCGTATGAAGACCGGTTCGACATTACTCTCTCCACACTGTAAGAAAATCTCACAAGTGTGATGCCGAGTGATAATTGTGGAGGAATATCCGTCTGAAGACTTGTGTAACTGCAGGGCTCCCTGTACTGAAGTGCCGAGTGATGAACTAGAGCAGAATGCTCCTCCAAATCCGCCAAGAGGTGAAACTCCGATCCACGAGACTGCGGAGCAGATACTCGGGAGCGGAGGAGTGCTCGTCGAGGACTTGGGTCCTGACGGGGCAGGCACAGCTGGTCAATCCGGAGAGACGCATGAAGAAGAAAATTCACGGAGAAGTGCCGAGTTGCCCGTCCAGACGAGTGCTGAAGTAAGTAACCGAGGCGTGCGCGGGGACGAAGCCGAAGAAGAACACCACGAAGCTGGCGCCGATCGCGGGAAGAAGAATGCTGCCGAAGAGGAGATCTGTGGTGGAGGCGAAGGAAATACACAGGGTGACATACCACCGAAGACTGCAACAGCCCCTCCTTCAGTTGCTGAAACCGCCGAGGCAAGTATACCGGCGACAACTACAGCTGTAGTAGGTGAGACTGCGACTCTTGCAGTGCCGAGTGAGGAGACAGGGCCCCGAGTGGAGGTGGGACAGACTGATGAAAGCTCTGAGCTCTGCCGACTGCTGAAACAAGTTGATGACCATCTGCTGAGTGGAGCGCAAGCAGAATTCAACAATGTGACAGGCTTCCACCATCATCACACTGCCCTCCATTCCGTGTTCAGTGTAAGTGGAGTGCGGCCTGTTTGCTTTGTGTTGGAGATGCTGTTCTGTTGACTTGGAGACTGACGCTATTACCGCATAGGTGACGGAGGAGAACTTGAAGACGAAGAACCAGATGATCCGTGACATGAAGACGCAGCTGGAGAAGCAGGCAGCCATGGAGAAGCAATTGAAGACTCTGCTAGCCGAAGCCAAAGCAAAGGACGAGCTCATCCAGCAGCTGCAACAGGAAAAGAACTTGGTGACGACGACCGGTGAGTATATTGTAAAGCTTTACCAAGCCTCGACTATGCCAGTCGGTTGTTTCGTAATCTGACAAATTTGTAGGTCCCTCAACTTCAGAAAACTTGGAGCGTGTCAAGTCCAGGGCTGACGCATTGAACGAGCAAGTCGGCAAGCTGAACCAAGCTTATAAAGCTAAGGAGGCCGAGCTTGTCGAGATGCAGGGTCAGCTCACTCAGGCTCAAACTCAAGTAGAGGCCCAGAAGAAGAAAGAGAAGACCTACTTTGAGGAGCTGAGCAAAGCCATTGACGCCGAGAAGATAGCAGTGCAGACGTTGAGAAGCAAACGAGCTGAATGGCAAGCCTCCATAGATGAAGTCGACACCTTGAAGAAGAAGTACGCTGAAGCGAAACGTCGATGGAAGGAGAGCAGAGACCTTGCCACTGCCTTGGAGAAACAACTGTCTGTGAAAGGAGAGGAAATCTCGCAGATGACTGTGCAGCGGACGTTGCTCATCCAAGACCACCAGAGTGAGTATTTGAGAGTCTGACATCTTTTGTACTTGATGATAGCTGACTTGCGTATTGGCTTCGCAGAGGAGTTGAGCACACTCAAGAACGAGTTGATGGAGCTTGAACTGAGCGGGCTGGAGGTCGCGCAATACGTCTACCCGACCGCCGAGCGTAAAGGGGAGCACACATTGGCCAAGTTGCTGGAGAAGGCGCCGGCGGAGATGAAGAAGCACTGCGAGTTCGTCGCTCGCATGTGTGCCGGCGTGGTGCTTGCCAAAGTGAAGACCCATTATCCGCGCATCGATGAGGAGCGCTTGAAGACGGGCTTCGCTGGAGACCGGGCGAACGCTCGGCAGGCCATCGAGGAGACGAAGGCGACGGCGATCGCCATGATCTCTGAAGTAAGGGTGGACCCATGAACTCGGTGTGTATGCCGAGTCTGCAAAAACCTTTGTAAAAAGAGTAGGATGTATATATAATCGTTGGTACAGGTTGCTTTTATGTAGTTGGTAATTATTTAATCATGCCTCGTATGTGTAATTCAATGTTGCCCTTCTCAAAGCGTTAAGTACAAATGAACTCCACAGACAGCGAACTCGGTTGTGACTCGGCCGGACTCGTTAACCTAGGGTGTTAGCAACAGATGGCGTTAACCCGTCAGTGTTAGAGTATAAGCAGGAGCCTGAAGTGAGTTGGTGTAACAGGGAAACATTCACCGACTTGCTAGCTTAAAGAGAGACTCAAAACATAACATACGAGACAAAGGCAAATTAACACGGAGATGGCGAAATAGTGGCGATCATTATAAAGCGAATGGTATATACAAAATAACTCAAGCAAAAAAGCGACGTAGCTGATTGATGTTCCAAGAACTCTGCAACGGAGTACCGTCTTCGGTAGTTAACCGATAGGCACCCGGCCGAGTGACTTCAGCTACGATGTACGGCCCCTCCCATATGGGGGACAGCTTATGGCGACCTTCAGTGGTTAAAATCTTCTTGAGGACGAGGTCACCAACTCGGAACGAACGTTCATGAACGTGTTTCTGGTGATAACGCCTCATTGCTTGCTGATACTTGGCCGACTTGAAAAAAGCGCGATCTCGTTCCTCCTCCAGCATGTCAATGGCCAATGACTGCTAGTCTTCGGCTCTATCTTCATCAAAGAACTCGATCCTGGGAGCGCCATGGTCCAACTCAGTCGGCAACACGGCCTCTGCACCGTAGACCATGAAGAAAGGTGTTTGGCCGGTTGCCGAGCTTGGAGTGGTGCGTAGGGCCCATAACACTGATGGTAGCTCGTCGATCCATCTGGACGCATACTTCTTCAGTCGGTCAAATGCGCGTGGCCTGATGCCTTGAAGAATCATGCCGTTGGCCCGCTCGACCTGCCCGTTGGACTCGGGATGGGAGCGTGATGCGTAGCATGCCTTGATTCCGACGTCGTCGCAGAACTCTTGAAACTCGGCGGCTTTGAAATTGGTCCCATTATCCGTGATGATGCGGTTAGGGACACCAAACCTGAAGATGACGCTGCGCACGAACTCGATCGCCTTGCTTGCCGTCTGATCCTTGATCGGTGTAGCTTCAATCCACTTGGTAAACTTGTCAACCATCACCAGCAGATGAGTGTAGCCTCCCTTGGCCTTCTGGAAAGGACCGACCATGTCGAGCCCCCAGACTGCAAATGGCCATGATAGGGGTATTGTCTGCAGTTCCTGAGCTGGCACATGAGCTTGCCGGGCGAAAAACTGGCATCCTTCGCAAGTCCTGACGATGTGCTTCGCGTCCCGACTGGCAGTGGGCCAGAAGAAACCTTGCCGATAGGCCTTAGCCACCAGGGTCCTGGCCGCTGCGTGATTGCCGCAGACTCCCGAGTGAATGTCCTGCAGTAACTCCTTGCCCTTGGAGATGGGAACACACTTCATATGTATATCCTTGGCACTCTTACGGTACAATGTGTCCTTCACGACGAAATAGAGCTTGCTCTTTCTGAGGATTTGCTCGGCTTGCGCGGTGTCTGTCGGCAGTCTTCCGTGAACCAACCACTCGGTAAACGGTGCCATCCAGTCGTCCTGCTCTGATGGGGTCGCCAAATCGATGTTCATGGCTTCAAGCTGTTCCTCAGAACCGCCTGCATCAGTCGGCGGGCGAGCGGCTAACTCGGCTTTCTCCTTCGTGACCGAAGGGTGGTGAACTAATTGAAGAAAAACCCCTGGAGAAACTGGGTCTCGACTTGAGCCTTTATTGGCTAAGAAGTCGGCTTTGTGGTTGAACTCGCGACGGATGTAGACAACTTCCAGGCCGTCAAAACAGGACTCCATCTTGCGGATTTCTTGGAGATAAGCCCTCATTGTGTCATCGAGACAGTCCCACTCCTTATTGACCTGCTTGACTACCAGCATGGAATCACCTTTGGCTGTTAGCTGGCGAACGCCGATGGACTCGGCGATCTTTAACCCGTGAAGTAACGCTTCGTACTCTGCCGCGTTGTTTGATGCCTTGAAGTGTAGCTGAAGTACGTAGGAGAGCTCGTCCCCTTGAGGGGAAACAAGGAGGATGCCAGCCCCCGCGCCTGTAAGTTGCAGGGAGCCGTCGAAAAACAACGTCCAGGACTCGGACGTCTCGGGCTTAGCCGGTATTTGAGTCTCCATGTACTCGGCGACGAAGTCGGCAAGAGCCTTGCCTTTAATAGCTGTCTGCGGCTTGAAGGATAAATCATAGGTACTCAACTCAATGGCCCACTTCGAGATCTTGCCTGTAGACTGCCGATTGTAGAGCACTTCTCCAATCCCATAAGATGTAACCATGGTGATTGGGTGGGACTGGAAGTAGTGGATCAGCTTGCGTGATGCCATGAGTAGAGCGTAGATGATCTTCTGAATGTGGAAGTACTTGACCTTAGATGCCGACAAAACTTCGCTGACGAAGTAGACTGGGCGTTGTACTTTCTGGACATGGCCTTCCTCTTCTCGTTCCACCACCAGCGCCGCACTAACCACATGAGTGGTGACGCCAACATACAGCAACAAAGGCTCATTGTCTCCTGGCGGAACCAGGGTCGGTGGTGTGCTGAGGTAGAGCTTGAGATCTTCAAAAGCTTGCTTGGCCTCGTCGTTCCAGACGAACTTGTCGTGTTTCTTCAGGAGCTTGAAAAAGGGGAGGCCGCGCTCGCCGAGTCGCGAGATGAAACGGCTGAGTGCCGCCATGCACCCGGAGAGTTTCTGCACATCCTTGATATTCTGAGGAGTCGGCATCCTCAGAATCGTCTCCACCTTCTCGGGGTTTGCTTCGATACCCCGGTGAGTGAGTATATATCCGAGCAGTTTGCCCGAAGGCACGCCGAATACACACTTCTCAGGATTCAGCTTCATGTCGTATGCTCGTAGAGCGTCAAAGACGTCCTTCAGGTCGGCGATGAGATCATCGCCTTCCCGAGTCTTGATAACCACATCATCGATGTAGGCCTCGACTTTACGTCGGCGGAGCTGATCCTTGAGGCAGCCTTGTATACACCGCTGGTACGTTGCTGCTGCGTTCTTGAGGCCGAAAGGCATAGTTAGATAACAATAAGCCCCGAAGGGAGTAATAAATGAAGTCTTAATGCAATCATCCACGTTAAGTGGAATCTGGTGATAGCCGGAGTAACAATCAAGAAAACTTAATAATTTGCAACCAGCGGTGGAGTCGACAACTTGATCGATGCGAGGAAGCCCGAATGGGTCCTTGGGACAGAACCTGTTCAGGTCTGTATAGTCTACGCACATACGCCACTCTCCAGATTTCTTTTTACAAGAACTGGGTTAGCCAACCACTCGGGGTGGAAGACTTCTTTGATAAAGCCGGCTGCTAGCAACTTGGCTAGATCAGTCCTAATGGCCTCCTTTTTATCAGGGGTGAAGCGGCGAAGGCGTTGGCGAATCGGCTTGGCGTTGGGGTCGACGTGGAGAGAGTGCTCAACCAACCTCCTTGGGACACCTGGCATGTCGGACGGTTTCCAGGCGAAGATATCACGGTTGTCCTTCAGGAAGTTGGTGAGCGCGAGTTCCTATTTGGGGTCCAGAGCTGCCCCGATGACCGCCGTCTTGGTGGAGTCCTCGTCGTTGACGCCAACCTTCTTGGTCTCCGGTCCTGCCTGTAGAGCCGACTTAGCCGACTTCTTGGATGGGACAGAACCCGGGTCTTCAAGGGACGCGGCTGCTTCTTTGACCTGAGCAGCCCCCAGCTTAGCCTCGGCGGACGCGGCCAGCTCGAGGCACTCGGCTTCCAGTGCTAGGCACTGCTTGACGTCGCCACGGAGGGATATGACTCCGTTGGGTGCTGGCATTTTGAGGAGCAGGTACGTGTAGTGCGGTATTGCCATAAACTTCGCCAGAGCAGGTCGGCCGATGATGGCATGGTAAGCCGACTCGAAGTCAGCTACCTGAAAGGTGATAAACTCCTTGCGGTAGTTCTCGGACCCTCCAAACACAACCGGCAGAGTGATCTGGCCGAGTGGTAGAGATGATTGGCCCGGTATAATGCCATGGAATGGCGCGTAGCTTGTCTGGATCTCTGAACGTGGGATGCCCATGTCGTCCAGAGTCTTGATGAAGAGGATGTCGAGGGCGCTGCCTCCATCGACCATCACCTTGGAGAGCCGAGTGGTGCCGACGATCGGCGATAGTATCAAAGGATACCTCCCAGGCTGGGGTATATGATCAGGGTGATCGGTGCGGTCGAAGGTGATGCTGACTTCAGACCACTTGAGGTAGCGTGGTGTTTCAACCACGGTGTTGACTTGCCGAAGAGTTAGCTTTTGCTTCCTTCTGGACTCGTATGCTGCAGGGCCGCCGAAGATGCTCAGTACTTTGAGTGGATCACGGTACGAGCCTTGGCCGTCTCTGTCTTCATCCCTCCTTTGGTTCTGTTGCTCCTCCGGCTTCTTGCCCTGGCTGTACTCGATGAGGGCCTTGTACTTGTAGCAGTCCCGCAACTTGTGGGGGCGCGAGACGTTCGGATGGAAGTGGCAGGGCTTATCCAGCAAATCTTCAAAATCATCAGTCCTCGAAGGACGTCGTTGCCGGTTCCTGTCCACAGCCGCCACCAGGTTGTCACCCTTGCGCTTGCGCTCACGAGGTCGGGAAGACTCGCGAGGTCGAGATGGTTCGGGATCATCTTGCTTCTTCTGGCGGCGTTCTTCTCGGCGGTGAAAGCCTTCTCTGGCGTTTTCAGACCAGTAGTCTTCACCACCGGCAAAGGTGTTAGCGATCATTAGCATGTGGCCTGCAGTCTTTGGGCGCTTGCGGCCCAACTTCTCGACGAGCTCCCTCCTGGAGCAGCCTTCCTTGAATGCCTTGATGACATCGTGATCGGAGACGTTGGGGATTTCATTCTTCTTGCGCGTGAAGCGCTGAATGTAGTCCCGCAGGTTTTCCCCCCTCTCGCTGTTTCACTCGGTACAGATCGTACTCGGTCGGCAAGCGGTCAGCCGTGGGTTTGAAGTGGGCGATCATCTCTTCGCTGAGGTCGTCCCACGAACTGAAGCTGTTCGCCGGCAGGTTGGTTAGCCATCTCCTGAGCGGCGGGGCGAGGACCACCGGGAGATAGTTGGCGAGAACACTGTCATCACCTCCGGCTGCGTAGATCTGAGTGGCGTACATGCCCAGCCACTCTTCGGGGTTGGTGGTACCGTTGTACTTCTCAATGGAAGTGGCACTCGGCTTGAAACCTGACGGCCAAGAGCCGTTGAGGCGTAGGTCTCCAGCTAGGCAACGTAGCCCCCGGGCCTGGGCGCTGCGCCTCGGCTGGGGCTCCGGCTCCTCGTAGTCGTCGGAGTAGTAGGTCGGCGAGCGGTCGTCGCGACGGCGCCGCCTGTCTTGATCGTCATGGCGAGGTCGGCGATCACGATCATCACGACCGCGGTTGTCGTCACGGCCGCCACGGTGATGTCGGTCGTCGTGGTGGTGCTGATCTCGGTCACCTCTAGGGCGCCGGTGGTCTCGGTCGTCTCTGTGACGCCGGTCATTCCGCCCACGAGGGGCTTCGGGAGCCGCGACTTCAGCATCGCGACGTTCGTTGTGGCGCCTGTGTTGCGATCCTCTTCCCGGTCTCCGGCAGTCACATGCCGGGGGTCGCCTCTGGGATAGGTCAGGCGCTCCTGCACCGGACGCCTGGCGGGTGACCGTTGTCGATCCCTGTCGCGGCGGTCTTCGGGTCGGCCAAGCCGATCCAGGGCGCTGCGGCGCGCCTCTGGGCGTCGCTCCCGAGCTTGGCGCCTCCGTTCATCTTCTGGGGTCTGGGACCGACCATCTGAATAGGTCGCGGTCTTGTCGACGCTGTGGGACGACGCGACTCGTCCTCCCGAGTCATCCCTGGCTAGGGCAGCGTTTGTCACAGCGGCGGCTTGTTGGGCCGCGGCAGCAGTCATTGCTTTGGCCTTCTCCACCATCGGTGTGAGAGTGGCGGGATCCGGGTTCGCAGCCATTTGCCGGACGACTTGATCTAGGAGTGTAGTGGCGCCGACTACATTGTCCTGGGGCGTTGTGAAGACTTGATGCCCGTCGTATTCTTGCATGAGGTCGTTGTGGACTTGCCGACCGCGCAACCTGATGTTACGCTGCGCAGAGTCTTCGTCAGCCGGGGGTTCTTCCTCCGCCCCAACGGCGTTGACGCCGTTACCACCGGCGCCCGCTGCGGCCGCTGCGGCCGCTGCTGCAGCTGCGTCCGTAACCGGAACGATCTGTGCCATGAAGCACTCGAACGGCGATGTACCGCTCAGGGTTGTGCTCTCCCAAGGAAGCGTGCGTAGCGCGGATTCATCAGGGTAATCTCCGAACGAGTGGATCTCGAAAGATCCGATCTGCTCGGGTGTTGGATCTGCTAAGGATCCGAAGATCTCAGGACTCAGATCTTGACAGATCGTGGCCTGGTTGTTGAGCCCGAACGGAAACCGAACGGGACCTCGAGCGAAGCTCGGTGTAGCAGATCCAATCTTGACTGCCTCCATGCAAGCGCGCAACTCGGCCAGCGAGTAATCCGCGTAGGTCCTTGCAGGGAGGGCGACGTAGCTCGGTCCGAAGCCCAGGCTAGCTGGATCCGGATCTTGCCGAGTTGACGAAGTTGGCCGCCGAGTGATCTCCGGTACCGCCGAGTTGACGGGATGGAGCTCACCACGGCGGTCGGCGATGAAGTGCAGGCTCCCGAAAGAGACCCGGTCGCCGGCGATGAAGCTGTTGACGGGGTTGAAAGCCATCGAGCTCGACATGGTGGACTCTCGTACAGCCCCTTCCTGGCGCGCCACTGTCGAGGTTTTAGGGCCTCGATAGTTATTTTATGGGTGTACGAGAATCAAGAACACGATGGTAACACAGGAGACGAGGGTTTATACAGGTTCAGGCCGCCGAAGGCGTAATACCCTACGTCCTGTGCTGGTGTGATGTATTGCGAGAGAGTTTTCTGTAGGTCTCCTGCCCGCCTTATATAGTCGGGGGTGCAGGGTTACATGGATCTAAACCTAGTCGGTTACATGGTAAACAGCCTTGTAGTACAAGTTGATTGATGTTTATCTCCTAGCCGAGTGGGCCGACTGACTTTAGGTCCGTCGGGCCACCCGGTCCTTCTTGGGCCAAACCGATTCCCCATTACTGGATCACTCGGCCTTGTTGTATCTTGAGTATACCCGGGTCTCATATCATCGACACCCGCTGCCATGAATGGAGTTCTCGCTCCGCCGTGCCACCCCGCACGTATGAAATGCCTCGGATAGCTTCGCTATCTCCCCAAAACCGTCTATGACCGCTCAAAGGTGAGACTATGCCTCCACCGCCACCAAATCGACTACTTCCCCTTTCCTTCCCCAACTACAGCCGCCGCCCAATTCACCATTGGCAATCCACCTCCCTCTATCCTCTTGACGAGCGTGTAGCCCATGACCTGACCAACCTTCACTGCCAGCTCCGCGAGCTCGCCTCGGACCGTGACTACACAGATGTTGAGCACCGCCGCTCACCGCTGCCTCCATGGCGAGTCTAGCAACGACGTGTTTCCACCCTGCTTCGCCGACCCCTCGCGCACCTTCCGCACCAGCAAGAACACCTAAGTCGCACCCCTTCGCGATTTCGTCATCGCGCCGCCACCACGCAAACTCTGGCGAGCGCGTCATCACTGCTCCGCCCTTTCCCGCGCGTGCGTGACAGGCCCTGCAGGCAACCCGCACGGCCCCTTAGCGCCCCTCTCTGAGCCGTGTAGCTATCGTCGGTAAGCCGTCCGGCCGTCCCCGTCGCGCGCTGTCACGCCGCCACCACACATGACCTGTCACCCCACCTCACGTGCACCTATTGTACTACACCACCCACACACACGTGCATGGACTCGGTCCACAAGAGCCGAAGGCTCATGGTCCATGGACCAAAGGCCCGAGTCCACATGCGGACTGCGCGCCTGGGCCACGCGTCACGCTGACGCCTAGGCCCCACCTATCAGCTTCTGCAAGCGCACAAAATTGCTAGTTGCACCCCACCTTTTGTACGTAGAAACTTATTTCTAGCATTTCCTGATATAGGAAAAATCCCCAAAATTCCACAAAACAGGGAATAATTCGTAGAACCATTTATACCTTTATTTAGCACAAAATCCTCACTTAGCAACTTGTTACATGCACTTACGCCATAGTTACCCCCAACCCTGTCTGAGCCATATCTTCGCCGCCCTTACTCCGTTTTCGATGATTATGTTCCCGTTCATCTCCTCTTAACACCCTGAACCCAATCACGTCCTCTAATTTTCCTCTCCCTTCTTATTTGGTTCTTATTTGAGTTTATTTGGTTTACGCACTAGTATTTATTTTAACGTTGTTACGTGTAGACTAGGAGGAGCACAAGGACGACCCCGAGGATGAGGAATATGAGGATGATTCAGACCTAAACTTTGAAGGCAAGCTTTACTTTCCTTTATCCTGATTGCTCCTATTGTTTAGCATTGCACCTTTCGTCTATTTCCTTATTATATGCATGAACAAGACCTTGAAGGACGAGCGTGCTGTGGCGAACAATGCCAAGTTGGGATTCCAGGATGTCATGGAGGGAATGTCCAAGCTCATGAGTGACAGGACCAAGGCACAAGTGGAGCAGTTGGACGCTCTTTACAGAGAGGCAAGGGTTTGGGAAGATCCAAGACCAAGATCAAGCTAGACAATGGGATCATCCGTGTCACCTGTTGCCACAGAGAGTATGAGGCAGTTATGCCTATCATCCTAGACCTGCCAGAGGACACCTTCCACACCATTGCCCGAGGGACGCAGATGCCACAGCCAGAGCCAGAGTTGAGATACCTAGGGCACAAAATCAGGAAGGTGGACAAGAAGAGAGCCTTCACCAGGACCCCAGAGGGATGCCCTGCACTACCACCCTCTGCACCCAGATTCTCTTCTGCGACCCAAGCTACTGTCAGAGGAGCTAGCTCTGCCACTCACTGAGAGCTCCCGCACCACATGCAGAGGCTACATCAGCTCCAATGACGACACTGAACCCGAGGAGGACACCTTCGCAGAGGAGTCAATGGAGGAAGCCCAGTTGTCGAGTGCCTTGACAACTTCTACACATTCTAGCACCGAAAGTGCTCTTGTATCCCATAGTTTAGTTTATCGATCTTAACAGTTAGATGTATCCCCTAGTCGTGCTAGTATCGTTGTAGTTCGATGATGTACTCTATCCTATGGTTGTAATCAAAGACTTTGTTGGTGTATTTGATGTTTCATTTGGATCTTTGCATGAGTGAAGTTGTGTGCTCTAAAACTCATAATAATAATAATAATAATAATAATAATAATAATGATGATGATGATGATGATGATGATGATGATGATGATGATGATGTGATGTGGCCTACAGAATGCCTCCAAGGTAGTCCAACCGCATCCGTAACTGCCGAGCCCGTTTGGACTGGGAGCAAGACGATGAAGTGTGCAACCACCCTAACAAAGAGGACGTGGAAGGAACGAGAGGTACAAGAGGAGCACGATGTGCCAGTCGTGAACGTACCCCTGAAGCGGAATGGAGGAACAGGAAGGTTGAGCAAGGAGGAAGCCAACATGGTGAAAATGAGATGAGTGACAACCATGAGGACGACAACCAGGATGGGAACAATTACCAACAACAAGAGCTGTCACACCCACCTGCCACTTTAGCTGACTGATGGCCGCTCAGACCTAGCTCCTCCAAGCCATTGTAGCTAACCAGCAGAGAGGACAACCACCCACCAAGATGGGAGAGTTCATGAGGCCTACGCCCCAGTTGACTCCAGCACTGCAGAAGATCCATTAGCCACTGATGATTGGCTAAGGAACATTATGAAGAAGCTAGAACTCATTGCAGCCAATGATCAGGAGAGAGTCACACTTGCTTCACACCAACTATTTGCAGCTGCTGGAGAATGGTGGGACAACTACCGTGATGCAATTGCAGCCCAAGGGCCATTAACTGGATGGAGTTTCAGCAAGCCTTCCGTGAGTATCACGTTCCTGAGGGAATCTTGGAGATGAAAGCTTATGAGTTCCATGCACTGAAGCAAGAAGCTTTGACTGTAAGTCAATACATCAAAAAGTTCATGATTTTGCTCCAGATGGAGTCAGCACTAATAAGAAGAAGCAGGACCGCTTCAGGAAGGGATTACATTACGAGATGCATACCCACCTAGTCACCCATGTCTATCCAGACTTCAATACCCTTATGAATAGGGCTATACTGCTGGAGGCTGCACGCTCAACGTTGACCAGTGAGCGCAAGCGCAAGTTTGAAACCAAGCAGCATAGGAAGCAGGAAAGGTTCCAGAAGCCTAGGTACAACAACAGCAACAACTCATAGAGGTTATACCAACAGACGACAATGCAGTACCGTGCTGGTCAGCCTCAAAAGCAACCCACCCAGTCTTATCACCCTGCCACCTCAGCCCCCAGAAGAGCTCCACCACATTCAACCAAGCCACCCTGCCAATCTGAGTTTGTTTCCACTGCCATGACCCTGGTTTGGTCTAGTATCTCAGAGGATCAACCCCGATGATTCTGGAGCAAAGACTACAAGGTCAGGAGTGAACCATTAGGCGTCCCAAGGATTTGGACAGGGGAGCTTCCCAAGGTCGAATGTTTGGCAAGTTTGTTGCCAAACATGGTAACCCAATTGTTTAGCTTAAATCACCTCTCATAACAAACTCCCCTAGAGGTACATTTAAGTGTAATCTCAGATGTAGAGGGGTCAGAATCCTCTTAAGGTGGGTAGAGTTCATGGCAACTTAGTGGTTTTTAAATTCGATGGTATAGATGTAATCCTCAGAATGGATTGGTTAGCACGCCACAAAGGAAATATATCCTGTGGTAAACCTAAAGTAACAGCCACCAACCACAAGGGAATTATTGTAGAAATCCAACCACGCCGTAGATCAGTTGAGCCTATGTTATGTAACTTGCTAACCACAGCCCTGGAAGATGTACCCATCATGTGTGAGTATCCAGATGTCTTCCCCGAAGAACTACCAGGAATGCCACCTAACAGAGATTTTGAGTTCTGGATCAATCTAATCCCGTGAACCAACCCAATAGCCAAGAAACCCTATCCGATGGCAGCCAATGAGATGAAGGAGCAAATCAGAGAGTTGCAAGACAATGGATTCATCCACCCAAGTTCATCACCTTAGGGGAGCACCAATGCTCTTTGTGAAAAAGAAGGATGGTAGCCTGAGAATGTGCATCGACTATCGGTCTTTGAATGAAGTCTCCATCAAGAACAATTCCCACTGCACAGGATCGATGATTTATTTGATCAGTTGAAAGGAGTGAAACACTTTTCCAAGATCGACTTGAGATTAGGTTACTACCAATTGAAGATTAGACACAGTGACATCATGAAGATAGCTTTCATGCGCCGCTATGGCCAATACGAGTTCACTGTTATGCCTTTTGCACTAACAAATGCCCCAGCATACTTCATGAATCTAACGAACAAGATCTTTATGGAAGAGCTGGATAAGTTTGTTGTTGTATTCATAGACGACATCCTTATCTACTCAAATTGTGCTGAGGAACATGAGGAACACCTCAGAATAGTTTTGGAAAGGTTAAGAGAGCACCAGCTTTATGCCAAGTTTCCCAAGTGTGAGTTATGGTTATGAGAAGTTGCCTTCCTTGGACATATCACCACCGCAGAAGGAGTAGTACTGGATCCCTCGAAGATTGAAGCAGCTAAACTGGAAACAACCTACCAATGCATCGGAAGTCAGAAGTTTTCTTGGATTGGAAGGCTACTACCAAAGATTTATCGAACAATTCTCAAGAGTGGCCAAACCGATGACAGTGTTGACAAAGAAAGAGCGGAAGTTTCAATGGACTGAGCAGTGTTAGGAAAGCTTCAACAAAATGAAGACAAGCCTTATCTCAGCCCTATTGTTGATACTGCCAGCCATCCACAAGGATTTGTGGTGTACTGTGACACACCTAGACAATGTTTAGGATGTGTGTTAATGGAAGACAATTTAGTTGTAGGATATGCCTAAAGACAATTGAAGGTTCATGAACAGAATTGCCCAACTCGTGACTTGGAACTAGCCGCCGTAGTGCATGCTCTTAAAATCTACAGGCACTACCTTATTGGTAATAAGTGTCCAATTTCCACTTACCACAAGAGCTTGAAGTACATTATCACTCAACCCGAGTTGAATTTGAGACAAAGTAGGTGGCTAGAGTTAATCAAGGATTATAACTTGGATGTTCAGTACCACCCAGGAAAAGCCAACGTGGTAGCTGAAAAGACGAACCCAGATCTGGCACAAGAGATAAGTTAAATCTGCACATGACTACACCAGGACAAATCTTTACCCTGTGTGTGCAAACTTTGGAGGATCACATACGGAAAGCTCAAGCACAAGGCACAAAGTTGCAAGAAATAGAAGTGCTCATGCAGAGCAAATAAAGCTCCAGCATTTAGCGTGGATGAGCAAGGAACCCTATGGTTTGAGGATCGGATCTATGTGCTAGACAAGGATAGTTGAGAAACCTCATCATGGATGAAGCTCACAATTCTTCGTATTCCATTCATCCAGGAACCACCAAGATGTATCTGGATTTAAAGTAAAAATATTGGTGGACCGACACGAAAACAGATATAGCAGAGTTTGTAGCATATTGTGTCCGCAAAAGGGTGAAGGTGGAACACAAAAGACCCGCAGGATTACTCCAACCGCTATACATTCCAGTATGGAAGTGGGATGAGATTTCAATTGATTTCATTGTGGGGCTGCCCGAAACCAAGAAAGAAAACGCCTCAATTTGGGTTGTGGTTGACCGACTGACCAAAGTAGCCCAGTTCATAGCAGTGAAGACTACCTATACAGGAGACAAGTTTGGGAAGCGACAGCTTTCTCCAGGTTCCGTGGTGGAGTAAGCACCTCTGGCAAAAATATCATTTACTTTTAGTGTTGAAAATGAGGCAGGCCCTTCTGCATCAGTACCCATTAATCAAACAAAGATTTCAGCAAGTAACGAGGAGTAGAACCGGCTCCTTTCAGCACTCCGAAGTTCCAGATTCTACGGATTCCTGAGGAACAGGCGCTGAAGAATTCTGCTTGATGGGACCAGATAAAGTCCCACAACATTTCCCTTTTATTGCTACTAGACCTTCGTCAGATGTAGTAGCATTCATGGGGCATTGTAATAAGGAGGTTACATCTGCTTATGCAGCGGAGCTGCCCTTGGTTTCGAGGTCTGATGATTATACAAATTCTTACCTTAATGGTAGTTGACACGTGCATGTTCATAGTTATCTTT
This sequence comes from Eragrostis nindensis, assembly GCA_012490785.1. NCBI lineage: Eukaryota > Viridiplantae > Streptophyta > Magnoliopsida > Poales > Poaceae > Eragrostis > Eragrostis nindensis. The sequence continues at coordinate 250,806 of JAAXCT010000947.1, forward strand.
CTTTTAAAAGAAATGAGAATCATGAATTTATTCATATATTAACTTTTCTTTCTTTGTCTCATTTTTATTTTTTAGATTGTGAGCAGCTATCTGTCATGGCGTTTCGTGATGCAGCCGCTCCACTTTTTGATGCGGCACTTGCAATAAATGCCATCATGGAGCAGGCGTTTAAGGAAGCTGCCAACAAGGTGGTAGATGAAATACTCAAGGTTATGGACACAGCTGCTCTTCAGGACTCCAATTGCCGTGCAACTCTACAGGTGTTTTCAACTCATCTGCCTGCACAATATGCTAGCATTGCAGGAGCTAAGGAAGCACTGGATGGCTTGATAAAAATTGCTGATCAGCTGCAACAAGCCCACTCGGAGTTCGACACCCTTCCTGATAAACAGAGCAAAGCTGTTGCTGAAGCAAAGCGTGCGCTCGCCAATCAAGAAGAGGCAATTAAAGGAATTTCTCAAGAAATAGCATCAGCCGATGAGCTTGAAGCAAATATCCAGAACCCACTTGTGGAGATTAATAAGTCCCTAGAAGCTGTCAGGGTCAAGAAGGAGCAACTCCTAGAAACTCGATCTGTTTATGATGCTGAAACGCAGAGGCTAAATGGTGTGCTTCACGACTCTAGCGCGGGGCTTGACAAAGAAACCCATGATCTGAAGTTGAAAATCTCTAATTTGGAAGGAGAGGCTGACAAATTCCGTGCGATCCTGAGGGATTGGCGCTCTGTTTCAAACTAGTTTATACATGGTATTTGGTTATTCCCTACATTTTGCTTTACTGGTGTAAAACATTACACCAGGTTTATCCTGGAACATGTCTTGCTACTATAATCTTTGGATGATTAATTCATATTTATTTGGTATGTATTTGCAAGATGTATTGACCTATACATCATTTATTTGTTTTTTACTGTTGATGGTCTGTATTATGCACCACCATCACTCAGAGTATAAACCATCTTCTTCATTTTTTTTTTGGTGTGTGAGGCAAAAATGCTGATAGGCATTTTGCCCCCTGTTCATTACTCAGCTGTACGTGAATACCGTTACTTACACATTTTTGACATGAGGCTGGTAATTTAGACTCGCACAGCCTTAGAGTATTTTGAATATAGCCTCTTCAATTTAACGCGATGAGGCATTATATACCTTTGTAATACTTTTTTTGTATCACTTACAGTTTAGGCTCATACGCAGCTTACATTTTTTTGTTGCTTATAGTTTAGGCTCGTAAAGCGTTGAAGCAAACGTAGATTTTATATTTTGTCGGTTTCAGTTTAGGCTCATGAAGCATTGGAGCTATATACTAATTTTATTTTTGTCACTTTCAGTTTAGGCTCATGAAGCACTGGAGCTATTTATTAATTTTATTTTCGTCGCTTTCAGTTTAGGCTCATGAAGTATTGGAGCATATATGCATATTTTTTTGTCGCTTTCAGTTTAGACTCGTGAAGCATTGGAGCTAATTTAATTTTTTTGTTTCAAGCAAAATAGTGCTTTAAAAATTTTCCATCTATTGGTGGTAGAGAATATTCACCATCCGGAGTGATAAGCATATATGCGCGACTAGAATAAACATCTTTGACAACATATGGTCTTTCTCATTTAGGCTCAAATTTTGCCTTCATGCGATGCGTAATATTCATAGGCCGGACTACTGCTAAGACAAGATTGCCTTCTTTAAATGATCTTCTTTTTAGGCGTTTGTCAAAAGCCCGAGACATTCTAGCCTGATATGCCTCTAGATTTTGCAGTGCTCGGAGTCGTTTCTCTTCGAGATTATCTAATTCTTTCAAGCGTAATTTCACCGATTCTTCTTCAGTGAGATTTTCACGAATTGCTACCCTTAAAGAAGCAATTTGTACTTCTAGTGGTAGAACTGCCTCCCCTCCATATACGAGAGAATAAGGCGTCATTTTTGTTGGTGTACGTGTTGTGGTTCGATATGCCCACAGAGTTTCTATTAGCTTCTCATGCCAATGTCGTTTGTTTTGTGAAACAACCTTTTTAAGATATTTACAGAGCACTTTATTGAATGCCTCTGTTTTTCCATTAGCAGACGGGTTATATGTCGTAGAGAAGTTATGCTTCATTTTGAATTTTGCATACAATTTCTCTATTGTTTTATTTTTAAATGAAGTTCTGTTATCAGATATCATTCGAGACGGAACACCAAAACAATATATAAGATTCGTTCTTATAAAATGTTCTAGATCACTCGAATAGATTGCTGATTAATGATGAATTTACTGTACATCCATCACTATTTTGGAGTTTTTTTTCTCATTCTCGGCCAACTTTTATGACATTTTCGTGTTTCATCACTAAACTTACCAAAACAGACCTGTTTAGTGACGAAAAAGCACCCTGTTGCCGTTCGGGCCCACGGGTTAGGTCTTTTATGTAGGGGTACCTTGAGATATCCCCTTATGTGCGACCACCTAGGAAGTCAGCCGCACATAGAGCAGTATAAAAACCAGCTTCGTTCGAACCATAGTAAATTTTACATAAGTTAAGGTCTTTCAACTAGGTTTACAATGAAGAAACCAAACTAATTCACATTAGGTCAAAAGCCTGTATACTACATAGACCACAGGACATGCTCGAGCATGGTGAAGACCTAAAACCCATAGTCGTCTCCATCAAAGTAGCTATCTTCTCCCGTGACATCCTTCTCAAGCTGCTCATTCTCTGATCATATTTAAGCAAGAGTACTTTCGTACTCAGAAGCCACACAGAATGGTAACAAGTGCAAGATAACTCTGAACATAACAGGCTATGCAAGCAACATAATTACTTCACATCATTATTCACTTATAACATTATTTAGCATCATATCTCAAGTGATACCAATATGGAAATATCCCAACTTTACCTACATGATATTCACGGTTTGTACATAGTCGGAATAACAAGATCCAAGTTACCCTCTCACTCCTGAAATGTGACCGGTACAACAGGGGACTATCTTTACAATCTGCAGTTGTTTACATGGTTCGTACCGTGGCATGCTGGCCAAGGGCCTGCTCATGGAATAGGTTGGACAACATCCGACAGCCTACCTAGATGAAGCAAGTCCGAGTAATCGGTCCCGTGGATGGGCGATAACTATGTTATTAACGTGGCTTAGTTGACTATTCCTCAAAATGCTTCAGACATAGCCCAGTGATCCGCCACATAACCACTGAGATACATGTGCACGCAATCACCTCGAAACTCATGTCCTCAGCCAAAACCATACTTCCACCATCAACCATGATTAATTGTATTTTCCAAATAATTCCCAAATATCAACCTTAACCTATAGTTCAAATCGTTATCTATTGGTGAAGGCTCAATCTCGGTTACATTCTCATAAATATGGCCATTTGTAGAAAGGATAGCTTGCTGAGACTGTAAGGACTATGTGACCCGGGGGGGGGGGGGGGGGGGGGGGGGGGGGTGGAATCATACTAGGATAACTATGTGCTAGGACTTGTACAAGCTAAGAGCAATGTATACATGAGCATATAGGAACAACCTAGCATATGACAATACACAAGATAGGCTCAACAAGCCCTACACATGCTAGTGTATGAAACACATAATGAAGCAATCTAGCATGCATATGAAACACATAATGAAGCTCAAGTAAGTGCTACACATGCTAGTGCATACGATAGATAGACAAACATACTAGCATGCAACAAGTAACACATGGGAAGAGTTGGTATTTCTTACACCAAACAGAAAACAGCACCTTAGGCTGGTTAGGCCTAGGGTAAATATTCCCGGTTCGGCGCCAAAAATACCTGGGGTTAAGTTAGTTGCTTAGGATACATAATAATCCACAACTAGCAACGAGTGCCAGAAATGTATTATTAGTATTTAATCATTTAAGATAATCCGCAAGCGCACGGATAACCCATTGTAGCATTTCACCCGAGAGTATTCCAGGGTATCGTTATTTATATTTTCCCAAAGAAAGACGTAGTTGACAAGTGTGTACTTATACTCATGGTGTTACAAATGATAGATCATAACCAATATCCAAATGCAGGGGTAAGGCAACAAACGGATAGAGGATAGTGTGACACACACAGCAGGCAGTTCCACTCTCTGATAAAAGAGCGTGAGGCGGCTCTAAGCTAAACTAAGGTTAAATAAGAAGAACTGCTACTCCTAATGTACATCATCAAGTAGCGTGCGTAGCATCTACCTATAGGCTAAGCTGCACACAAGCCAATACTAAGCTGTTCTACTGGCAAGCCATCATCTGGAGATCCAGCAATCAGAGTCTGCGTCAATCTCTGGACATTTCATATATACTCCTACGCCATACCCGAACATGGAGGATTACAAGGGACGGACAGGGCTGTCACCACCTGCCGCCTACCTCTACAAACCGTGGGGTACGAACACGCATCCAAGGGTGGAAAGGAAGCCCTAGCACCATGCTAGCATAACTAACCACAACTCTAGATCCCTCGAGGCACCTCGCAAGGCGATAAACCTAGAGCACTCTTGCAAGACAATGGACCCGATGACTAAGCAAAAGGAACAACTAGATCCAGCGAGCGATTACTTAGACAAAGGATCAAAGCTAGCACTACGTTATGCAAAGGCGTTCGTCGCTCAAGAACGAGCGACGAACGACGAACGATGAAGAACGATCATCGTTAACCGATGATCGAGTATGAACGAACGACGAACGAACGATGAACGATCATGAACGAACATCGATGAACGATGAACGAACGATGAACGAACATGAACGAACGAAGAACATTCATCCAAGATCAAGGATGAACGATGAACTAGCATAAGCACATAACTACTACAAGAACGATGATATTCCATTGATAAATAAATAAGTCTTACAAAGAGAGTAAAATGATACAAGGGAATATACCCCAAACTCTCCAAGGGACTTGGGAGCCAAAAGGGCAGCCCAACTACTCAGCCTAAGCCTAACTAGAGAGCCCCTAGCTCTGGATGTGTGGAGGAGGGAATGAGCCTCTTGTGTTGTGTGTCTTCAAAGGAGGGGGGTACCCCTTTATTTATAGCCTCCCAATGGCGGTGGAGTTGAGGCGGTTCCAGATATTCTGGGCATTGATTGCAGGTGGAACCGACCTCCTGAAGTCAGTTGTGAACCGCCATAGAAAGGTGGACCTAGGGGGCCTCCCTGTCAGGTCGGCCGACCCAGGGTTTGGGGTCGGCCGACCTGGCCCTGGCCCCTCCTGGGCTGGGCCTTGGCAGGTGGCTTCCCCCTGGCCTTTAGGCCTATGTTCCAGGTGCGTGGCCTCAGTTGATATTCTGGTAGGTTCTGGGCCTTTAATCCTTGAATTATACCGCGCCGAGCGTCGTTTGATGGGAGTGTTAGAATCGTCGCCTTGGGGCCTGTTTACACCTGGAAATCCCTGTTTTCCACCTGCACATCCAAAACAAGATCACTAGATGATGCTAAGCAAGAGTATGAAGCTATGAATAGGTAAGTACACATCTATAACAAGCAAGGCACACATCACTAGAGGTAACGAGGAGCTAGCACAAACAATCGCTAAGAAATCATATGATAAGCACAATCTCTACTGGAAGCATATATGATAAACAAGATAATAAGTGCAAATAGTAGAGAGTAAGAGTAAGAGATTGCTCATCGATTTTTCCTATGATCTCGAAAGGATGGTCTTGGTGGTTCTTATGCGTGTGATTTATTTTCATTAATTCCGCAAGCAGACGGAACTCCGTTGTAACATTTCAACTTGGAGTATTCCAGTGTTATCGTATTTATATTTCCGGAGGGAAGTAGAGCTGGAGGAAGATGAAATAGTAACAAAGTATTGTACTTATTGAGTAAATAACATATGCACTTAAGACAGGGGTAAGGTACATGTTGATATGGTGGCACACATCTAAACATCCAAAATAAATAGGTAAAAGAGAAATTATATTGGGAGAACAACGAGATAGAGACAAAATGTTTCCTATATATTTTATTCTATATTTACTATCCTATTATTCCAGTCTACAGGTGTATTTACTTTAGCTAAGTTCACATACAAACAAGTCAAGTCATTTCGGGGCAGAGTGATGCCAAGGCTAATGAACCAATACCGCTAGTTCACCTTGAGAATCTCATTGCTATAATTAAGACCCTGTCTGTCCAACCCGGACGTGGTGGATTACAGAGACAGGTGTGGCTGTCTGTTGGCAGTCCTAAGGCCTAACAGAAATTAATCCGCAAGCGTACGGATACCGATGTAGCTTTCACCACAAGGAGTATTCCTAGGGTATCGAATCCACAGGGAACGTATAGTGTACTAAAGCCTAAACACTAGAGGTATTGATCCGTAAAGGTGGCACACAAGAGCAGGGTTTGCAGCAGTAAATAAAAAGGTCTTCTGGCCAGGCAATCTAATGATAAGAAGCTATGTAGCTGGGCAATTTGGTAAGGTCCTTACTCTATTATTTGTTTCGGGGCACACGCATGCCAAGGCAGCAACCCGAGAATTAGGTTCAACTAACTTGGGGAACTACGTGCTATTGACCTCCCTACTAAAAACAATAACCCGGACGTGGTGGATTACAGAGATCGGTATGCCTGTCACACATACTCGCGGCTACCATCCTCTGTGGGGTTACGAGCAAATCAGGGATAACTCCAGGTCTAAACACCACGTTTACACCTATCGTTACTGCTAGCGACCAAGGATAAGCTAGCCTATGCAATAAATAAATAAATACTCATTGCATACCTGAAACCCATAAACAAATAAAGCAGAATAGCTTACTTTATTGCCCGACCAATAATCTTCTTACATGTTGCCCGGCCTGGAAGACTAAGACGACTACTTCCAGGCGAGGAGCATACCGGAGGCGACGAAGAAGTAGAGTCCCGACATGCCGGGGGCCTCTAGCTCTCCTTCCCTCTCACTCACCCACTCCTAGCAACACTTTCCTACTACCAAAAGACTAAAATGAAGTATCAAATGAGGTGCGTCTTGCTTCTGGAGCCGGAGGGTAGTATTTATAGCTTGCTGGAGTCGGTGCGCATCATCTGGCCGAAGGTGGAGAGGCGGTGGAACAAAGGTCGGCCGGCCGGCCTGGTAGGGTGGCTGGCCGGCCAGTGATTCTGTCGGTTGGCCACCGACTTCCTCCTGGACGGCTCTGATCGGCTCCTGATGGCGGTAAGATGGTCGGTTCCCTCATGAGGTCGGCAGAAATTGAGTGGCCTTCAAGTTTAGGCCCAAAAGCCCCTGTTCTAGAATGTCGGTTGTTTGATATTGGGCTGAGCCTTGAATTCCATGTGGGAAAGCTGTAGAAGGCCTTTGGAGAGGAGCTGGACTTGGGTTGGAGCCTGAGCTGGCCGGCCGGCCTATGATTGGGCCGGCCGGTGGGCTCTGGCCACCATTTCCTGTGAATTTTGTCCATATCGCTCCCTGCATTCAAATACTCCAACAAAACTTGTGGGAGCCATTAATATAAAAGAATGTTCATTTTATCCTTGTTTGATGGCTTTTATTGAATGATGTTGGCGGTAAAATATTCGTTATAAGCACCGCCAACACTGTCACATACACTCGCGGCTACCATCCTCCGTGGGGTTGGGTGCCAAACGTGCATAGGCCAAGCTCTAAGCGTCACGCTTACAACCCGCCAAGAGGAACTACTCCTGATCAACGAAGCAGCCCTATCTAAGAATAGAGAACAAATTTCGCCAAGCTCGGATGCCATCTCCGATGGAGGCACTCTCTTGTACTCTTTAGAAACAATCATGAATCCCATAACAAGACTTGCAAGCATACTAGATTAACAAAACAAATACTAAAATAAATAAGTAAAGATAAAACTAAATAATTAATTAAAAGAATAATTCTACAAGAGTAAAGATACAAGAACTATACCGAAACTCCGAGAAGACATCCGGAACCCCGAGAGAGCTCTCACTCTACTCTACTCTACTCTAACTCCCAAAATAACTCTACTTCTGCTAAATGAGTAATGATCATTTGGATGTGATGTGGTGTGAATTTGGTTCTGCAGCCTGGGGGGGGGGGGGGGTATTTATAGCTTGAACAGGAGCTGGGGGTCTTTATAGTCAAAGATTGGGTGGCGGGGCCGCCAAATCTGGCCAGCCGGCCAAGTAGGGGGGCCAGCCAGCCGCCCGATGTGGCGGTTCACCACCGCCTTGCTCCTGATCGTCTTTGATTGCCTCCCAATTATGGTTGTTCAGTCGGTGATGTCCTGGGGGGCGGCAAGACTGCAATGAGGGCCAAGTTAAGGACCAAATGGCCCACCTTCTAGAATGACGGTGGAATCCGCTGGGCTGGGCCTTGAATTATTGTGTTTGGGCCTGTTTCTAGGCCACTGGAGGAAGATCGAGGCCTGGGGCCACTTGGTGGGGCCGGCCGGCCTATGGTGGGGCTGGCCAGCAAGGGTTTTCCCCTGGCTGGACCCACTTTCCTCTATTATCCACTCCTGCATCCAAAAGTCACCAAAACTCGTGGAACTCTGTTAATTAAAACTAATATGCGTCAAATCTTGGTGAACTACTATTTATTTACCGGTATGTTGGAGGTCATTTCATGGTTTAATGACCGTCAACAGATGGCGCCTTCCCCTACTCCACGTTGGGTCACTCCCGCCGGAGTCTCGACCCCGTCCCTTTGCGCAAGGCAATCCCACTCTAGAGCACACGCCACTTCCGGAGTGAAGTCACGGGATCCACTCTGCTGCACACAAGGCAATGCTCTCCTCCTTGGAACACTCCACCACTTCTTGAGTGAAGTCACGGGCACGTCCTGCCGGGCTTCTCTCGGGTACTTTTTTCGAGGGTAAGGCTCCACCCTTAATGTGTGCCAAAGGGCGCTCCACTAGTGATGCTTCTTTCGCACGGGAAGCTCCAAGACTGTGTACAAACTTGTGTTGGCTTCCACACTCCCTTTGGCAAGGTCACACTAACGCCTAACCGGTCTAGGTCTTGCCATAGACCAAGGATAAGAAACCAAGACTTCCTCCCTATGACCACACTAGTCCTAGAGGTGGATGGATGCTCTAAACTCTCTCAAGCAGCAAGCTTCCTTCTCCAAATCTGCTCTATGCGCTTCTCCTCCCTCTCAAGCACCAATATTTCTCTACGAAGCTTCTCCATGTGCTTCTCTTGCATCCTCTTGGCTTCCTCTATGTGTTCCCCATTGATAACAATGGCCAAAGGCACCCTCAAGGACGTAGCAACCAACTATTTATAGGCCTCTAACCATAAACTAGTCATTGCTCAAAAGTGGCCTGCCAACATGAGGATAGTACCATACGAAGTACCATACGGTCTATTGGTACGATCTCCATTTTCTCTTCATACTTATGTAGATAGTACCATACGATCTCCATACCACAGTACCATACAATCTCCATCTCAACTTCATACAGAACCACTTCATTTCTGCATATATGTCTGTATAGAGATAGTACCATACGGTCTCTTTGATTGTAAGGTACGGTCTCTTTTTCTTTCTGCATATTTCCAACTAGCCATTGCAATGGCTTATATGGATAGTACCATACAGTCTCAAGACCATAGTACCATACGGTCTCCATTTCATCTTCATACAAAATCACTTCTTCTCTGTATAGATTTTCTTGTATGAACAGTACCATACGGTCTCTTTGGTAGAAGCTGAGACTTAATCTTCTCCTTGATTTTTTGCTTCCAACTTCATCAAACTTGGTTCCTCCACTTCTCTTCTGCCACCCTAATGCCTAAGAGACTCTTTAAGCATGCATCCACCGACCTCTACCACTAGTGTGACCTAAGAGAAATGACTCAACCCCCCTTGATAGTCCAGTTTTTCCTATGGATGTTGACGGCTCTTAGAACAAAAATAAACGTCAACTAGCTGCACTTTTGACCCTCAAATCAAACACCAAAGGTAGACTTAGGTCTTGAAACTAACGAATTCTACAAGTCTTGGTAAATTTGTGAGTGCAGGTGCATTTCATATATAAATGAGGGAAATCACATCATGAAGACCACAAAATACCACTCTAAAAAATCAGCATCGGCATCCGAGGAAGACATACACCAAAAGGATACAAAACCTATTCACCTTGGGTCAAAACATTGAGAAACATCATTAGGACCCAAAGGGAGACTCCTTGGCCAAAGCACAAGCAAGATATCACTCCGTCAAGTCGACGGTCATCGCAGATATCACATGCGATGGAGAAAAGGCCAAAGTATAGACATCTGGACTCATCCTGGGCCATACACCAAGGAGATACATAATGAGGAGCCAAAAGACCAGTAGAGCAAAGCCCAAGACCAAAGGGGCCAAGGGGGGTGTTGGCAGTCCTAAGGCCTAACAGAAATTAATCCGCAAGCGTACGGATACCGATGTAGCTTTCACCACAAGGAGTATTCCTAGAGTATCGAATCCACAGGGAATGTATAGTGAACTAAAGCCTAAACACTAGAGGGATTGATCCGAAAAAGTGGCACACAGGAGCTAAGGTGTAACAATAATAAAAAGGGTCTTCTGGCTAGGCAATCTAATGATAAGAAGTTATGTAGCTGGCCAACTTGGTAAGGGTCTTACTCTATTATTCGTTTCGGGGCACACACATGCCAGAGCAGCAACCCGATAATTAGGTTCAACTGCTAAGGGGAACTACGTGCTATTGAGAACCCTACAAAAAACAATAACCCAAACGTGGTGGATTATAGAGACCGGTATGCCTGTCACATGTACTCGCGGCTACCATCCTCCGTGGGGTCAAGAGCAAACCAGGGATAACATTAGATCTAAACACCACGTTTACATCTATCGTTACAACTAGCAAAGCGCTGATAAGCTAGTCTATGCAATAAATAAATAAATATTCACTGCACACCTGGAACCCACAAATAAATAAAGCAGAATACCTTACTTTATTGCCTGACCAATAATCTTCTTACATGTTACCCAGCCTAGAAGACTAAGAGAACTACTCCCAGGCGAGGAGCATACCCGAGGCGACGAAGAAGTAGAGTCCCAACATCCCCGGGGCCTCTAGGTCTCCTTCCCTCTCACTCACTCACTACCAGAAGCGCTATGCTACTACCAAAAGACTAAATGAAGTATGAATCAAGGTGCGAGTTGCTCTGAAGCTGGACAGTAGCATTTATAGTCCCCTGGAGTTGGTGTGCATCTTATAGCCGAAGGAGGAGTGATGGGCGCTCCAAGCCTGGCCGGCCGGCCATCCATTTGGTCGATTTGCCACCGACTTTCTCCTGGACGGCTCTGATGACTCTCTGATGGCGGTAAGAAGGTCGGTTGTCTCGTGGGGTCGGCAGAAGTTGTGTGGCCTTCAAGTTTAGGCCCAAAAGCCTATGTTGTAGAATGACGGTTGTTCGATATTGGGCTGGGCCTTGAATTCCACGTGTGGGAGCTGCCAAAGGCCTCTGGGGAGGAGCTAGACTTCAGCGGGAGCCTGAGTTGGCCGGCCGGCCCATGATTGGGCTGGCCGGTGGGCTTTGGCCCCCATTTCCTGTGAATTACGTCCATATTGCTCCCTATATTCAAATACTCCAACAAAAATCATGGAGAGCCATTAATATAAACGAATGTTTATCCTTGTTTGATGGCTTTTATTGAATGGTGTTGGCGGCAAAATTTACGTTATAAACACCACCAACAGGGGGTCGGTCGACCCCAAACCCTGGGTCGACCGACCTGCTACAGTGGCCCCACTGGCCCATCATTTTATGGCGGTTCCCCACTGACGTTTCAAGGTCGGTTCTGCCTGCAATCAATGCCATCAATGCCGGGAACCGCCTCAATTCCACCACCTTTGGAGGGCTATATAAGGAGGGGTACCCCCTCCTTTCAACACACAACAAGAGGAATCCATTCTCTAGCATTAGTCTTAGTCTCTAGGCCACAGAGGAGTAGAGGGAGGAGAGAGCTGACTAGAGGTCCTTGACCTAGTCTTGGAGAGATTTGGGATAGATCTACTCTATTCCCCTCTTGTAAGACTTACATCTTTTATCAAGAGAATTATCTTCTTTATTCCTTATGCCTTATGGTTGTGCTAGTGTGATAGCTATGTACCTTCTATGTGGTTATTGCCTAGTCATGTTTGGTTGCTTGATGCTTCATATACCTATACTAGTTCTTCTATGCCTTTGCACTCGTTCAATGCATAATGAGGTTAGACATGCCTTGGCCCATGACTTGTTAATCCGTAGGGTTAGAGTTCTATGTGCCATAGTATGTAACTTGTTAATCCGTAGGGTTAAAGTTACGCATGTCTTTCCCCTTTACTTGGGGTCAGAGTTATGCATGCTTGGGCACTTGATCTGTTGATCCGTAGGGTCAAGATTAGGTGTACTCTTGTTCCCGACTTGATGATCCGAAGGGTCAGAGTCCCATGGGAATTGAGAGTACTGTTTAGCAATGTAAGCGTGGTGCTTAGATTGGTGAATAGCTTTGAGTGTTTGGTTACCCCCATGAACAGGAGAAGGTTTGGCAGTGAGGACTTGATTGCCTCATTGTCACGTGACCTTAGGACTGGCATAGGGACTTGATAGCCCTAGTGTCACGTGTCCTAGTAGAGGGTTGCCGGTAGGTGGTGACAGCCCTGCTGTGTTTACTCCTCTCTGTTCTAGAATAACATAGGACTTAGATTTGTATGTGATGCATGTATAACCAATAGACGAGAATATAAAGTACATATCGACTCCTCTTGACCCCTCTTAACCTAGGCTTTGTATTGATGTTAGATTGGATTGTTCCGTGTATCGCACTATCCATATCCTTTATCTACCCCTACTTAGACCTTGGTATATCATTAGTTATATGGTTATGAACGTGCTATCTCATAAACCGCCGCCTTCCGTTGGTAGAACTATAAAGGACAAGCATTGGAGTAATCCATTGGTGAAATGCTACAACTGTATTCTCCGTGCGCTTTTCGGATTTTACCTAATCGACACTAAGACACATCTATAGATCATTTCTGACATCACTATCAAAGATGACTTATTTGGTGTGACTTAACAAATGTCAGCAATGGACTCAAGCCTATATCGACACCAAGCCACCACTTGCTTGGATCTAGCATGTCCTCAGCCTTGGTCCATCTCCTCAACCACCTCCAACAAGTCCTTGATCCTTGTCGTCGTCCATCGTCGAGGCAACAAATCACCAGATGTAGATGATAGGGTTGGTACACTCCATCAACGAAGCTTCTTCATGTGATCTAAAGAATATGCATGAAGACATTTCCTACATCCGAAGATGTTAGTCACAATGATCTAGTGGTCACAAAGGATAACCCGATAGAAGCATCATATAATGTGCATAAGATATGTAATTTTTAGGTTATACAATCACACCATCACATAAGAAACAAGATCATCATGGTATAGGATATAAGGCAAGCCCAACATGATGATCAAGACTATGTCAAGGTATATATACGTAGAACAACACATGACTTACTCACTTTGTCTCTTACCTCATGTGTGTAGTAGTCACCTCGTAGAGTAGTACTCATGTTTACTTATCCTCCATATCAAGTTTCTTGCAACTTTTGAGGTGTTGGCACTCTAATAACGTATCACTACATCCATGAGACTAAACATCTACCACACTAGCAAATCTTGTTAGTCTCAATGACTATGTTGACATCAATCACCAAAACCTATGAACCATGATCTAGGATCATTGATCTTGCAATCTCCTCTTTTTTTGTGATTGATGGCAACACAACAAAAGCAAAAATTAATATATAGAATGAAGCACAATTACTTACCTAGGATGTCTAGACAACATACAATACCTTTGCTCATACCTCGCCTTCTTGATTGTATCTTCACACCATGATTGCAAGTACGCCTCCTTTTGACATGTTTTCCCTACTTGTGCCTCATGTCTCATCTCATTCTGCAACTACTTGCTTTGGTGGATATACTTCTTCCCCTTTGACATCAAGCAGCAAAAAGAGAGAAACTAGGCAAGCACTAAAAGCACAAGAGAGAGCTTCATAGATAAACACTACTAGAATTCCCCAGTTCCCCTAGAACTCTTTGATTTCCATAGGGCCTTTTGCTAGAATCATAGGGAAAGATGGTTTCCCTAGAGTATATTAGAAATAGTATGGAAAGAGAGTCGTTCCCTTGGATTCTATCTCTTTTCCTAGGGTACGAACAACTATTCCCTAGGCTTTTATCCGCATTCCCAGGGAAATTGACAGCTCCGTAGAATTTTAAACACAATCCCTCACCCACATTCTCATCCACTCGCTCTCTCACCACTCTGTCCACGGGAGCAGTGGTGGAGCCAGGTCTTCATCGCCGGGTAGGCACACAACACAAAACAGTGTCAAACAATACTAAACATTTTTAAAAGCTAGGGCAAACAGTCATAGACAATAGCTATAGTGGCTCATTCCTAGGCATATATGGACTACCCTGTGGCTCCGCCACTGCACGGGAGCGAGCCACTCATTCACATCCTCCACTCTCTCTCATACTCTCTCAAACAAACACACTGTAAGCTTCATGGCCATTGGAGTATGTAAACCCCAAAGGTATGAATGTTTTGATGATTGGGTGACCATATTGATGTGACTAACATTTCCATGTAGGATATATTTGATGGTCACGCCAAGGAAGCATCGTTTCACAAACCCTATCTCTACCGACGACTTGGTGATTGGTTGCCTCGACATTTCAGATTGAGAGCTTGATGGAGTCAAGGTTGAAGATGGATCAAGGCTAAGGACATGCTAGATCCAATCAAGTGTTGACTTGGTATAGATGTAGGCTTGTGTCCATAGGAAAAACCGAACTATCAAGAGGGATCGAATTGGTTCTCTTAGAGCACACTAGTGTTAGGGATCTTTGGATGCATTGTGAGTCTCTTAGGCACTACAGTGGAAGAATAGAAGTGGAGGAACCAACAAAGGAGAAGTTGGAAGCAAGGATCAAGGATGGATCAAAGTTCAACTTCTACAGAAGGGATCGGACGGTCCGGTCCCAAGGACCGACTGTACGGTCTCCATCGGGAGTCTAGACAGAAGAGTAGTGTCTCGCGGTGCTGGAGAAATGGAGACCGGACCATTGGACCGGATTGTCTGGTCAGAGACTGGACATGGTCCTTACAGAGATGAACAACAGAGAAGGATCAGTTTCTGTTGGAGAAGAGTCGAGAAGAGACCGGCCTAGGGACCGGACGTCCCTATTGGTTGGAGTTCAGACAAAGAAGCTGATGTTTCTGGAAGTCCTCAAATAGAGACCGGACGGTACAACGGTATAGAGACCGGACGGTTTGGTCCATGGTCCAGCCCCTATTACGACTGGGCACTTTTGAGCAACTGCTAGTTTTGAATTGGTAGCCTATAAATAGTTAGTTGCTCGGCCCTTGAGGGCTCTCTTGGCCATTGTGGGAGTGTGGAAAACTCAGAGGAAGCCAAAGGCAAGGAAGTGAAGCACTTGTGAAGTATTTGGAGTGATCCTAGTGCTTGGGAGAGAGAGAGAGTAGAAATTGCATCCATTGATCTCTAGGCTAGTGTGAGCTTGAGAGAATCACTTCGATTTGTTATTCTTGGTCTATGGCAAGGCCTTGACCGGTTAGGTGTTGGTGTTGAGCTCGCCAAGAAGATTGTGGGAGTCGACACAAGTTTTTACACGGTCTTGGAGCTTCCCGTGCGAAAGAAGCATCACTAGTGGAGCGCCCTTTGGCACGCATCAATTGCGGAGCCTTACCTCCGGAGGAGTACTTGGGAGAGACCCCGGCGGGATGTGCCCGCGACTTCACTCGGGGAGTGGAGTGTGCTCTAGGAGGGATCGCCACGAGTGGAGGGACGGGGTCGAGACTCTGACGGGAGTGACCCAACATGGAGTAGGGGAAGGGAAAACATCATGAGCGTTCCTATCCTTATATCTTTTACTTAATAGCATTTACATTTATGTGCTAGTAGACTTGCATGATAGGTTGTTCTCTTGTTTCTTGGTAGAATTGCTTGCTAGTGTGTTGCTCTTTGCTAGACTAGCTTGTTTCACGCTTGAGTACGGTTGGGAGAAATTAATTAGACACCAATGCATCCCCGCCCCTCTTGATGCCCTTGATCCTTTCACACACGCACATCTCGCCGGGCAGGTCCTCGCCGGCTTCAACGACTCCAACTGTACCTTGGTCACTGCCCACTCCGTCACTTGACTCAAGTCTAGATTGAGAACTTTTCTTTCTCTTTCTTGCTTGGCAATAGATCTGGAGAGTTCTTTGTTTTCTTGTGTAGTTCCAGATGGCCATTCATGGCGACTGGGAGGGAGGGAGAAGAAGATCTGGCATGTTCTGTTCGTCTGTCCCTGCTGCTATGGAATGATTAAAGTAGAAGAGGAGTTCCACCATGAAATCTACCATGGAGCAGCTGCAGAGGTAATTCAGAGTTCAATTATCTGTTTTGTTTGTTGGTGAGTTTGGCTTGCGGCTTTGAGTTTGCATTGCTTTTGCAGATGACTTAGTTCAGGGAAGCAGGACAGGCGGCGTCAGCAGCGGCAGTGGGTGACAACTCGGGCGCGACGGGCCTGTCCGACGACGCTGTTGCGCTCGCCTGTGCCAAGATGGCCGCTGCCGCCAGGACTTCCTCCTCCGGTCCAAGAACTAGTGGTGGCCACAAGGCACACGAATTCTTGATCGGCGGCTCGGCAGCAACAGCGGCGGCGGGCGGCTGCGGTGGCTCCTTTATCAGCAGCGGGCTTCGGCTTGGCTCTGGCAGTGGCTCGGCTCGGCTCCGGCAGCATTGCCAGGCCGTGGCCCCTTTTCTATTTTTTTTATTTACTTGTGCAGTTTTCCTAGGACGCTGGTTTCCTAGGGAAAGAATCATTTCCTAGGGTTTTTTGAAAAATTCGTAGGGATGCTCTCTTTCCCGCTAACCACGCCCCTACAAATCATTCCCTAAACTAGTTTCCTTACGGTTTTCAGCCTGTTCCGTAGTGTTTTGAGGCCTAGGGAAACTGGTTGATTCTAGTAGTGAGTGATCGTTTGGATGCGGATGGTATATAGATTAAAATCATGAAGCCTCATAACATAGATTAAACTCCTCCTAGATTTGTGCATACATATGATGGAAGGCAAAGTATATGCACAATTTAATAATTAAGTCAAGTAAAGGACATTAAGCTATGTTATGAAATGTAGCTAGATAGATAATGAAAGAATAAAGAAAAACCATCTCCCCTCAGACCGGAGATGACCAAGAAACTCACTCTCTCTCTCTCCACAAATGCTACCACTGGCGAAGCCGTGAAGCCAGTTAGTATTACCATTATTGCACCCTTGAAATTGCGGATGAGCAACTACGAAACTCATACAAGCTGGCACCACTCTAAATTACATTAATTCTAATAACTTGGCCGCTGAATGCTACGGTGGTTGTCCACTGGCAGCAGCTGCATAGAACGTCTGAATCACCTGACATACGACGAGGATGAAAGCCACAAGAAAGGCCGCGGCGATCCCTACGTTCTGGCCCTGGTGAAACCACCCCATGAGTCGCTGTGCACGGCTGTGGCAGCGCTCCTCCAGTTGGTGCCAGATGGGCTTGAGGTAGTTCCTGTCCAAGTCGTCGACGTCCATGACCACGCCTCTCCAGAGGTCAGCGAAGCCTTGCGCGACCTGCTTGTCGTTGCTCATGTAGTGGTCGACGATCCCTGCACGTCGCAGGAGCTCGACGTCCTCCACCGTGCACGCCACCTGTGACATGAAGAGGCAGTAAGCCGTGACAGGCCTCTGCTGCTGCTGCTCTTCAAACGCCATCAGGTTACGCAGGACCGTCCAGGTGCTGCTATCGACACGCAGGCGAGGGATCCACAGCGTGCCTCGTTGAAGCTGGACGTCGAGGACGGAACACTCCACGTGGTCGTCAAACTCCCGCGGCTTGAACTGCGCGTTGGCGTACCTTCGGTATTCCGTCGCACGGCGCCACCGACGGGTCAGACGGCGATAGCGCCTCTTCGCCGCCGGCAGAACCGTCGGCTGCAAGTAGGTGTGCACCAGGTGCAGCAGGTGAGAGCATGACGGCGGCGCTGGCCGTGGCTTGTTGCTGATGAAGAGCATTTTCTGGAGCAGGTCCTGGACAGGCTTGGCTATGAAGTCGACGACGGAGCTGGTGCCTCCCGTGACGAGCTCGTGGAGCCTCTGCAGGACGAAAAAGGTATCTGGTTCTCGAGGAGAAGAGAGTGTCGCGTACCAACGTGTTCCGGCTGATCGAGGTCGGCCGTTCATCATGATCATCACCCGGAGTATCTCTGTCGCTGGGCACGTACTCCACAAATAAGAGGAGCAGATAGCACCCATCACTCAGCAGCAAACCCCGGAACTGCTCCGGCGTCATGTCGCCGACTCCATCGGCGTAGCACTCCCTCGCGAGGGGCTCCAGCTTCTCCATTAGACCCGCGAGAACAGCTTCCGTACACTGCCCGGACAGACTTTGCAGCAAGCCGACGGAGCACATCTTCTCCTTCTCAATCCTTGGACACGAGCAGTCTCGGTGGTAAGGGCCGATGGGCATTTCTCGTGGAGTGTAGCTCTGGGGGTCGGCGCCGCGGAGTTGCCAGCGGACCGTGGGGATGGAGACGCTTCCGCTCGCCATGCAGCTTGGCGTGTGGATGAGGGAGCCAGCAGCTGCAAGCATGGAGAAAGAATACATTTAGGGACCATATAGTTATTACAACGTATATGATGTTTTAGATAGAAAATTGCTGCTACGATCAAGGTTTTTCTTTTTTGCCAGGGAGAGAGATGTCCCGACCTGAATTCCATTATAGAAATGGTGCAAGCTTGGCTAGCCAAGCAGATTACAGAGTTTCTCAGCATTTGACAAAAGGTTTTACATGGCAGAGAAAGTTAAACACCATTTTTCAGCTACAGATTGTTCCCACCTGAATTCCTCACGATCGAGGTATGTAATCTCTATGGATCTATTTGTTATTTTCTTCTTTTCTGTATACGGAAAGAATCCTCAAAATCATTATGTATTTAACCATCTCAGGTTGCTCATGGTAACGTAATTTACTGTAATCTGTTAGTGCTGAGTGTGGTAATTTATTACTGCAAAATAATGATACCAACGTACACGTGTATATGAATAAAATCAAAGATATGCACCCAGAAGTTATCAAGATAGAATTGTTCCGTGGTACGGGACACTAGCCAGTCTCACCTAATCCATGTTGAGAAAGCAGCGACCTGTCCGACTTTGATGGTGACAGTTTTGCTACATGTTTCCAACGCATAGTCGTCATGCTTGAGTCCAGCAATATCTGCATGCCGGAGTTGCTTAATTAGTGCATAGCATACCACGAATTGTATCTGATAATTTAATAACAAAATTGAATATATATCACACTTCAAATGAAACCTAAAGAGTTTGCTTACCTCGCGCCATTAAATCCAAAAACTCCAAAGCTGGACTCTATTCTCATATCTAGGCTCTATATAGACATGCACATCTCACTCCTGGGACCTCAAGAACGAATCTCAGTCACACTCGAAAAACAAAGGGAAAAAATAGAACGAATCTCACTCTCGATAAGCACGTTAGCTCAGCGACATAAACGGATCTCACTCTCGGTAAGCACGTTAGCTCAGCGACATAAACGGATCTCACTCTCTAGGGACAGATGCACGTCAGGTAATTAGTATATAACCAGTGGCGAAGCTAGAGCACCGAGCACCAGAGTGCGCAATTCAATTTCAGACCTCAGCTTGGCTTATTGACAGGCCTCCGCAGCTGCTCCATGGTGCATGTTGTTGCTTCAAGGTAGTGCACATGAGGTAAATAATCAACAGTAGTGATAACTAAATTCATCTTGGGACCTGGTGCCCGTGCACCAGGGTGGACTAACGTACTGTCAATCTTGTTCGTTTCCGATCTACAAAAAAAGACACCTGCTCGTTTCCTTGTCCAAGTCTGGTCTTTTGGGGAGTTGTTCCAAGTTGCCGTGAACAAAACTCCCTCAGCTGGTACGCCGATGAAGCTTATCCTAACCTAGGGATCTACTAGGGTACAACTGTGGAGACCATTGTCGGAACCCCTTGTAGTCCTGTTCAAATGTTGGACTTGCTTCGAATATTTTGACTCGCCTGTCTTTTTTGCAGATGAGGAAATTTTAGTGAAAGATATAAAAGAAGTAACTTTTGGAGCAAGAACGTAAAAGTGTCAGGACTTTTCAAAGTCCTCTTTCAGATTCTATGTGAAGCCAGCCAAACAGTCTGGAAAAAGCAGATTTTGCTTCTCTTCTCATGAAGCACTTTTTAAACTTTGTACTAAAAGCCAAAAGCCACAAAAATAAAGCTTTTCATGACTTCTCCCACCTATCTTTGCATTGGTTTTATAAGAGAAGTTGTTTTGCCAAACACTTCAAAGAGTGTTTGTTGGCATAGAAGCTATTTTTTCTAAAGAAGCTGTTTTTACGAGAATCTATTCTATTTTTTTTTCGGACCCATTGCTTAGGCTTCCTTTCACGTAGTGCTGAGAATGGGTAAGAAGAATAGTGGTCATGATATATATTTTGAAGGAGCTGGAGGGCACGCCCCTACAGATTAATATGTATTAATATGAAGGTAACAAAACAGTAAAAAAAAGGAAACAAAGAAAGGAAAAAGGCTAGCTACTGTTACAACTTGTGATGCTTAGCTCTATGGAAAACCATATTGAGCTCCTTGAAGAATTTAGCTCTGCAATCTAGTACTGTTGGATGATCACATGGTTGAACTTAAGTGTAGGATTGTGTAGGATCATTACTCTAAGTAGGATCAGTATCGTAGTAGGATCGAGGCCACCATCGTGCATCATCCTGGTGCTGCAATCCCATTCTCCACCATTGAGTTGCATGACATCTATAACTGGTACATAGTGTGAAAATTGTCTCATGCTACTAAACTTAAGCTTATGAGACTGGCTGTCGTGTGAAACAAACATCTCTTTCTCATCATCCGACATGAAGCTCAGTTTTCCAATCAAGAGGGGCTATCCATGAGGCCCATGGGACATAGAAGATTCCCTTGATGTCCATGATTCCCAACATACAAGAGGTGATTTCGTGGCCAATCAATTTTCAAGCCTACAGAAGTGTATAATCAAGCCCCCCTTGCCCCAAAGAGGGTTGTTTTAAAGGAGGACGTGGGAGAAGCAAGGGAGCCGTCGGCGCAGGGTGACAGAAGGTTGAGTTTAGAGCACCTAGGCTCCACCCCATTCCAATCCTCTCTTGATCGGGATTGGTCAAGGTCGTTGGCAAAAGGTTGGTCCACTAAGGTTTTCCGTCGTGGTGGTTATGTATCATGTAATCTTAGATGGAAGTGGAGCAACAGTTGTGCCCTCAAGGTCTCATTTCTCTATTGCCAATTATATTATGATGCAATGGATAAAACTTTTCAGATTATGTGGCTCGCTGAGAGTTGAGAGAATTAGGAGTTAAAGAGACTTAGTTGGTTGCACTTTAAAAATACTAGTGGATACCCTGCACGTTCCTGTGGCATTTTTAGATAAGCATAATAGAACGTCATGATACAATACTTTGGTGGAAAACATTAAAGTTTGAACTTATAGAGAAAAGTAGCAGATATGCTCTTCTGGACGCTACTAAAAGCTTAATTATGTACTTGTTTGGTTGGAGACTGTTGATCTGTCAACTGATAGAGTTGTTAAGATATTAATAGCTTAACAACTACTGTGCTGAAGTTGTCCGCACACACAATTTTTTATGAAGTTGGCAACATAAGAACTGAAAAGGAAAACCATGAAAGGTAAATCATTTTGAAAAGAAGGAAAGTATTTAAAGGATGATACTCCTAGCCATAACATGTAACATGGTGGCAGGAAACTAATTCAACATTTTCAAGGAAAGAGAATAGAGATCATGAATTACTTAGACATGTTCATGAAACTAACCTATATTTTATTATTCAAATATTAGACTCAATCTGACAGAAAATCAAGGATGATCTGGGGCCACGCCGCCTCGCCGGGTGCTTCCGCTCACCGGATCCGGGGCCGCCCACCTCGCTGGGGCGCCGCCCTCGCCGGATCCGAGGCCGCGGGGGGCCGCGCCGCCTCGCCGGAGAGGAGGAGGAGGAGGGGGTGGCCAGCGGGGAGCAGGAGGAGGAGGAGGAGAGGAGGAGGAGGCGATTCGGTGAGGGAGGGTAGAGGGAGAGAGAGGCGGCTCAGTGGGGTGGGGCGAGGAGAGAAGGGCGGTGGGAGAGATAGTGGAGAAGGTTAGGGTTTGGGTTTTTTTTTTGAGAGGGGGAGGTTAGGGTTTGGTTGCACATATATATGTGTGGTGGCTGAGTGGGCTGGGCCGGTGGGAGGTGGAGCTAGATAGGGGCGGGTGACAAAATGAGTCGCCGGTACAAATTGGGGTCTATTTGTAGTGACGGCCCACAATGTGAACGCTGCTACAGATGTTCAGTAGCGGTGGGCATGTTTTTTTTGCCCCTCACGGGCCTGTAGACGTAGGGTTTCTTACATGGCCGCTGCTATTATGTTTGGCTAGTGTCGCTACATGTCCTATTTGTTATAGTGTCTTCCTAGGCATCGACGTTTGTTGACAGTCGTTAAGTCCCAAATTTGACCATCAACTAGCACACATAATAAGGAGAAAACAAAGCATTTATTACATGCATATTGTATAAATAACCTAGTTCTACCCTTCCCCTAGAATTTATGTGTGCAGTGCATTAATGAATAAATTTGGAGGAATGAAGCCCAAAAGTGACTAAACAAACCCATGTTACAAATCATGGTCGCAGAGCGGGCCATGCCTAAAAGAATAAAAGCTCAAATTTCAAGAAAACCAACTCAACTATGGGCTAGCAAGGTCCAATATAACCAAGCAGAGGACCACCACCAGGCTGAAGCAGAGGCTAAGCGGCCCCCAGAGGGGCCGGCCGACCTGTCAAGGCGGCTACAGGGTACCACCGCCTCTCGGAGGTCACAAATGGATTACGTTAACGCCTAAGGCGGTGGAGCCCCCCAGAACCGACCTTTGGAGGCTATAAAGCAACTAGTATCACCTCCATTCCACACACACACCACAAGGATCATTCCTCTCCTCGACTCATAGGTGCTAGGGGAATGCTTAGGTAGAGCGATGCTAGTGTAGTGCGGGGCCCTAGGAGGCTCCCCAGTGTTATTAGGAGATTGGGGTTAGTTCTTCTCTCTCTTTTTGTAAGACTTATACCTCATGGATCATCATCATTCATAAGTTCGTCTGTTCTTATGATCATTCTTCGTTCGTTTGTCATTCCCTCATCGTTCGTTCGTCGTTCGTCGCTTGTTCTTGGTTCGTTCATCGTTCATCGTTCGTTTTTGGTTCGTTCATCATTCGTCGATCATGGCCCATCCTCGTGCCATAATCGACGGTCATATCTGACCAACTTGTGCATCAATCATCTCTACCCTGTTTTATGCATGTTTAGGCTGGTTGATCTATGCTATGGCATCGGTCTAATGTCCTTCGTGATTGCTCTAGATCTGGATCCGTTCCTCGAGATTTTAGAATAGTGGGCTGACCCTTACAATGTGCTAGTGTTATCCATATCAACATTAGAGACGCTTCTATCCCACGGTGGAATAACGGGTAGGCGGCCGGTGGTGACAGCCCTGTACGTCCTTTGTAGTCCATCACGTTTGTTTAGATCGTAGGAGTGTAAATTATTGGCATCGCATGGACCCACCTTGCGTACACCTGGTCTCCCCCGGTGTGTGCTTGTTATCATAGACTTGCCCGCGAATGTGTGCAACGCTTGTGCAGTAGATAAACGATGTGCAGACTATATGATGATGCATAATACGAGTTGTAGCACTTAGCTTGTCTTTCTTTACCTAGCCTTGCCCTATGCCGTCACAATGAGGATGGAACTCCTGTGTATGTCACACTATCACTATCATATACTCCTCCGTAACCATTTTTCGTTTTGGACAAGGTTCCTCATACCAGACGTGATTAATGAGGGGGTAATTTTCCCTGTTTGCCCCTATTAAATAGAGTCTTGGGTCCACTTCATTCACTCGTCCCTCCTGTCCCAACTGGTTGGCGTCTCTTGGATCGATGCTGCACGTTGCGGGTTCGATACCCAGCGGCCGCAAGTTTTTACATGTTGCTTCATTTTTGCATGGAAAACTGATTTGGTCAGGGATTTTCGCCCCGATGCGCGCATGGCGTTGTTTCTAAGTCCGAAAAAATCGTGACGCGCCCATCTTTTTCGCCGACTCCGCGCCAGTTGCATGGAGCTGTTGCGCTTCGAGTTATTTTCGCTGGCTCGTGCGCATGGCGCTGGTTGGCGTCCGAAAATTGCTGTGGCGTCCATTTTTTCGCTGCGATCGCGCTCGTTCTTTTCGGTGCCGGGCTACCTTTGTCGTTTCGTTTTCTTTTTCCGGCCACTACTTAAGGCACACGACCCAGCCATTTTTCACCGTCGAGCAAGCAGAGCCGAAGCTCCTCGACGGACGCCGGCGCGACGAGCTTCGTGCGCGCATCCATGGAGCCCTCCTCGATGGCGCCCTCGTCCGCGGAAGCCGGCGCGACGAGCTTCGCCGGCGCCCCATGGAGCCCTCGTCCACGGACGCTGGCGCGGCGAGCTTCGTGCGCGCATCCATGGCGCCCTCGTCCGCGGAAGCCGGCGCGACCATGAAGTCCTCGTCGAACGCCGGTGCGACGACCTTCTCTCGCGCGTCCTCCATGGCGTCGTGGCCGAGGGTAGCCTCCATGCAGTGACGAGCGAGCGAGCAAGCAGCGAGCGGAGCGCGGGCGAGTGGGGCGGAGCGCGACGAGCGAGCGAGCGAGGCGTTCGGATGTCGCGCCGACGTAAATGCCGCAGAAGCCAATGCGTCTGCTCTCGGGAAAAGATGAGGACGGGGGCAAAAACGTCCGCACTTGCGCTGGACCACATAGAACGACTTCTTTTCTGTACCCTGGCAAAACGCTAGAACGACTACTAATAGGAAACCGGAGGGAGTACTATTTTTACGGCTTACCGTTGTATGTACATTGGCACCTTATCATATCTAATCATTGAACATGAGTATCATCTTGACCGCCGTCTTCTTTCGGAAAATGTAAATATATAACCCTGGAATACTCCAAGGTGAAATGCTACAACGAATATTTTATCCATGCGCTTACTAATTATCAAATATCATAAGAAATACCAATAAAGCATTTATTTACTGCATCCATTCCTGTGATGGTTTATTCGGTATGACTTAGCAAGTGTTAACAAGCCCTCGAGTTCTTCGCCTACATCGAGCACCGACGCTTCGCCTCTTCAGGCTACCGCGATGCCACTTCTGGCCCTCGGTTTGGCCACGTCTTTAGTCTTCATCCATCACGACTGCGCTGCCAGAGTCATCATCTCTTCCTCGACTACTTCGTCTATTTGACAACTACGGTTGTGCCAAACACTCTCTACGCATCGCGATTGTCGTGGAGGCCTTCTCTACTCCTCCCCTCCAGCATAGGAGTATGATCATGGATGGTCCCGTTATTTTGTGCTTGGTATTGACAACTCCGGTGCGGGCCTTCGTCTCAAACACGTTCGTTCCCAAGCCTAGCAAACCTGTTGCACGCGTCGCCTATGGCGTTTTGAAAATCGACTTTGGCATCGACCTTCTTCCTCATAGTGCTCGATCGCGTCACCGTCTTGTTAAAGGTGCATCTTCACGCACCCTCACTTGGCGCCTGTCCACGCTCGCGGCTTCATATGCCGCTTCCTCGATAACGGCAACCTCGACTTTGGCTTCGTCGACCACGGCTCCTAAGCATTTTCTACCGACCATGGCTACATGCCCAAGTTTTGGCTACCTCGACACTTGGCACAAAGGGATATCATTCGCATGAACCAACTGTTAGCGTTTCTTACGCAAAAAGGTTAAATTCATTTCGAAAGTGCACGAACACCATTGTAGCATTTCACCTAGGAGTATTCCAGGTTATTGTATTTATATTTTTCACAGGGAAGCAGGGCTATGAATATTATGGAATTAACAAAGAAACATCTATTATTTATAACTTGTAAACTAGGCTAAAGCAGGGTACAGATATGTGATAGATGTGGTACTCAGGAAAAGATCCATCGATATACATAACAAGGAGTTAGCATTTAGTTTGGGAGAACAACGAGAAGAAAGTATCAACTAGCCTAGGGATTAGCATTTAGTTTCTGACAGTCTACAACTATTTACTTAAGCTTTTAGTAAGATACATCCCAACGCATCGAGGCACAGTCGTGCCAAAGCAGCACCTGATAACTATGTTCAACAGCTTTGGGGATCCATGCTCTACACTACAGCCTCTATAGTACTAACCCGAACGTGGTGGACTAAAAAGCCTGGTACGCTTGTCACACATACTCATAGTTACCACATCATTCTGTGGGGTTAGGGGCAACGCACGCTAGAATAACTCCAAGCAAGAGAGCAAGCCACCCAATCTAGCGAATCTAATCAAGTCCGAGAGAAAGACAATTAAACCCACAGGACCTAGGCGTGAATCCACATCTCTATAATAATTACTAATAAATAAATATAAACTAAAAGGAAAACTGAAAAAATAAATAAAATAATAAGAAAATAATTATGTTAAAGCTACAAAAGAAAAAATACAAGAGAACTTTACCCAACTCCGAAGAGAATTCCGGACTCCGAGCGAAGCTCTCGCTTCTAGCCTAACTCCTATAATTAAATACTAATATCCTATTCTAATCTACACAAGTGGAATTGCTTCTTCCATGAGGTACGAATTGTTCTCGAGCTAGGGTATTTATAGCCTTCTCAGGACCGGGGGAATTTTATAGCAAAAGATGAGTGGCAGGGCCGCCAAGATAGGCCGGCCGGCCTAGTAGGGTAGCCGGCCGGCCATCCATTGTGGCGGTTTGCCACCACCTTCACTCTGGACGGTCCTGATGCTCTCCGGATGATGGTTCCGAGGCCGGCTCGTTCCTGGGGGCGCAGAACTGGAGTAAAGGCCAAGTTAAGGCCCAATAGCCCACCATGTGATGTCGGATGCTTCTCCACTATAATGGGCACTTGGCTTGGTGTTTTGTTGGTGTATGTAGGCCAGTGGGAGAAGATCGAAGCCAACGAGACCAACACAGGCCGGCCGGCCTAGAGTGGTGGCCGGCAGGCCTACTGTTTTCAGCCTTACTCTCAATTTTCGAATTGGCGCAACGTTGCTTCTCCGGACTCCGAATTGAGTGATTCAAAAAGTCCATTGTGACTATCTCGATGAGGGATTTGACACACGAGGGATCAAATTTGTGATTTGAATTAGTATTCTTTGATGTCCAAGTAGTCATTCCTTATTTCTTGCATCGAATGTCGTCGAGATGTCGGAGCACGACCCTTGGTATCACATGTGCTTTTGGATATTGCTATTTCTCCATGAGTATAAGCACATTTGCACCAATATTCTTTTGTACTTTGACAAAACAAGATTACATCCAAAACTTGTGAAACTTTATTAGTTTAACATAGAAAACATTGGTGCATACCTTTTATTTAACGGATAAGTTGACAGTCATTTTATGATTTAAAACCATCATCAACTAATCAAAAACCGCCGTTTTTCTCTCAGTCACAGCATACGCAGCTCCACGACGCTTCAATTGCGGGGTATGTCAGTCCGTCGGTTCTACCTTTGGCTTCTTCTCCAGTCTCACCGTCTGCAATGCTCCCGCTGTGATTGCGAGGATGTTAGAGTTATATGGGTAGGCTAGATATTATATATCATGGGCTACCATATGTATCTCGGGAGGTGCCCTGCCCTCCATGTCATCTACTCTCATATAAACTGGCCGAGAGGCTCAATGCAATACAACCCAACCATTTATATGCAATCTATTCCTCTTACAAGACATATACATATAGTAAAGAACGGGTGCCATTGGAAAAAACAAAGAGGCAATTGATGAACGGGGATGGCTAACTATATGCTAAAAGCATAAGGAATCCTCTCTCCACATCATTTCGGAAGACGGCCATCATCCGCCGTCGACACGTCGCTCCAGCCGTCCGTACGTCGGTTTCCGGGATTGGGCCTTGGGC